>KZ506825.1:22191-48471 GCA_002844005.1 Limosa lapponica baueri | reverse complement strand
GTGGGGTTTTTTACTCACTGTGTAACAAAGGTGGCATTGCCTTGTAAGTGTAGTATCTTACTAATAATCTCATTAGCTTTTTTTTTTTTTTAATGCGTACTGCAATTCAAGTATCAGAGGGGAGCTCCCTTGCATAATTACTGTCATTGTTATGATATGGGTGTTGGGGTTTTTTTATTTATTATGTTGTGGCAGCCCCAGCCCTGTACTAAGTGTTAGAATCTTCCTATTACTGAAGCTTTCATAGCAATTTTTTTTGGCCTCACCTTTGCCCATCCCCAGTGCAGAAGTTCCCATAAGATAAAGGTGATGGAAGTGTAACGTGGGGTAGCGTGTTTACTGTTAAGACTCATTTTGCTGTTCAGGTCTAGCAGAGATGGATCTCAAGGCACAGTGGATGCTGGATGGCCGTGGCTCTGATCTCACCAGTGGGGGCACATCCTATGGAAAGGACTGGTGGATTTTGCATGAAACTCAGCAGGTCTGTCATATGGGGCCTCTTAACTATTTTTGTGAAATGGAAGGTCTTTACAGCTCAGCACAATCACATCTCTGAATCTGAGTCCCTCACACCAAAATGTTTCCATGGGCAAAAATGTATGGTCTGGATGTATGAAGCTGGGGGTGAGGACAGATAATTCACAGACAGGAGTTTTGACTGCTGCTGTTCCCACATACTTGGACTTCATCTCTGTCCAGCTGCCACCCAGCAAGGGCAGGCTCTTTTCACCCACGTTTTCCTGCATTTATATGCATATGATGGATTTCAGCAGCACCACGTGGGCACAGTGGAGGGCTACATCACGGGAGCCACACTTGAAGTACCGGAGGTTCAAGGATATATCGGCTACCCTTGATACGTTATTTCCTTAAATGCTCTTGCATCCTCTGTTAAGTCCTGGAGGCAATGGAAAAGATGTGGCCAGATGGTAATGCTTTATTTGTGCAGTGCGGCACTTCATCTGCTTTAGGCTGTGAAACAATGGTTAGGTGACCTCCACAGCGCAGGGAATGCCTCAGCTGTCTGAAGTCTGCTCTGACTTACCCAGGTGATAGAAATCTGTGTTCTATCTTCCATCACTAAGTTCAAGTAGCTTTATATAGAAAGCAGCACAAAGATGGTTCTGCTGGTTTTTGCCCCATTTGATCTTTTGCTGAGCGACAGCAAACGTGAAGGACAAACTCAATGCCTTGAGTTCGTTGCATCAGTGTTACATCATCACCATTGGCGGTGAAGTATTTTCATCTCCTGGTTGCTGATCAACATTATAAATCTTAGAGAAGCAAAGGTTTTAGAAATGTGCTTTCAGTTACAGTGCTCAGATGATAGTCCATATGCACTGTGTATGTCGGTTTTAGTGACAATGGTATAGTAAATAGAAATATTTTATCTCTGAATTGTTAGCACATTGCTTGTGAGTTTTTGGAGAATTACTTGTTTGTGTCTTGGTCTGTCAAATTAGCTCACTAAACAGATTTGCAGACCTCATATAGGAAGATTATATATTAAATATGACATCTGTAAAGTTATTATTGTAATGATCTTTGTAATGCTTGCGCATCAGTGTTACAACATCACCTGCTTATGCTTCAAATGACCACATACCATAGATTTACCTAATAATGTGATATTTTGGATTGAGAGGCAGGACTTAAAGTTTGGGGTTTTTTGGTGGTTGTTTTTTTGCTGGTCACCCTTCCTGTTGTAACTGAGATCAAATTGCTGAATGATCAAATCTTTCCAACAGCATCTGTGCAAGAAACTCTCAAACTCGGCTGTTTTTTTTGGAAGAATCAAACTAACCTTAACCAAACACTTTTGCTCTGCAGTTTGTATCCTGAACCACTAACTATCAAGACTAAGCTAACTCTGGCCATGGCACCCAAAGAAAATGTCCTGACAACATGCTATACAATGAAAGTCTATATTCCTTTGTTCCACCAGAAAATTATAATTTGTTTACTTAAAAAGTATCATCCATGCTTGAGCCTTCATTTTCCTTACCTTCGGGAATGGCTGCAGTTCTGTGAAAGAGAGTGATCTTATATGTGATATGTGTATATATATAAAATATTTTATATATGTATTACTATATAGATATCAAATAATATTATAGAAAATATTTATATATATATAAAGTATATATTAAAAATTAGTTGATGTGGGTGTTTTCTTGGGATCCTTAACCAGTTGGTGTTTTTAAGTCATATGGCATCCTTCGGTGAAAAGTTAAATGCAAAGTGTTATGATGAGAATAATAAATAGCGTATGTCGGGAACATAAGTGCACAACGTACAGTGCAAAAGATCCTGATGTGTGGCCCAAAGCAGTCTATAATCCTATACGCCATGAGCAGAGGATTGTGCGACTCAACCTTGTACAAAGAAAGGCAAAGGGTTGACAAACGTTTTTGGTATGAATGGGTGGGACTTTAGGAAAGTCCAAAGGATTGGGTTTTTTCTCCCACAGCATAAAACCCATCTGGGATGTAGCTCCTCTCCTTCAGGTTTCAATTCTATCCTTTCACAAAACATATTAAAAACTGCACTTCTGTGGTTTAAAAATGACTTACCATTGATGTGATAGTTTAATTCTTTAATGTAGAAACTGTCTGAAGTATATCAAACCATTAACTCAATTTTATAAAATTATTAGCTTAATGTAATCAGTCACAAATGAAGCTGCGCTTACCTTTTTCGTTCACTGGAGACTCTTATTAGGCAAAGTGCGAGGGATTGTGGGAGGATGAGGATGAACTTTCCTCTTACCCACCAGCCCTGTGAACAATGTTGTAAATATGTGTTATGAGTAAAGTAGTTACTGAAGCCAAGAAGGTGAACTAATTCTGACTAGATGTTCAAACCGGAATGTCAATCAGCATGATCACTGCAACTCATCATGCTTCACTCCCAGCAGATGGTCTGATAGCCCACTTGTGATTTATTAGCTAATGTGAGACACCGTATTGATTTAATACTCTGTCGTTATACCAGCTTACTGCTATGTGGTGCAATTTTGCCTTGGAGCATGACCTCCATGAAATCAGCTTTAGGTCTATAACAGCACTAATACAAATCATGTGTCTCACCAAAACACTCCTAAATGTTGACTGGTAATTAAAATTTGCATGGAGATGGTTGTATCTAGCAATCCACATGAAGTGTGTTTTATAGTTCTATGCTTAGTACATTTGCATTAGTTAAGCTTTTTGTCTCGCTTTGTAAAGATGTGTGCAGTCCTCATTTAAATTGGTAAGAATTCATAAATTCAGACATGTTTTCAGACTTGTGTGACTCCTAATTTTAAAAGATTTCAGCAGAGAGGTAAATTCCTAAATACCTTTGAGGATCTGAGAAGTACTTCTTTTTGCTAGAAGTGTTTTATTGCTTATATGGAAATTCAAAACTTGCTAGGATTTTTCTCTTGAGCTAAGAAAGTCTCAAGGCTTTTTTTTTAAATTGAAGGAGAAGTTAGGAAGGCACTTCTTATGTTACCTTATAATTAATATTTTATTTATATTACTTGCATGAAGCGTATCTCCATCAGTCTGAGATCTATGGTCAAGTGTATTCTTTCCATTTAACTGCAAGTTTTCAAGATTCTCTTGGGATGTGTTATCCAATATTTCTGTTAAAAGGGAGCGCACAGAATAGAGTATGACTTCTCTGAGGAAAACAGAATGAAGTTCACACAGATTGCTCTATAAGCAAATCTCTATAGACTCTGTAAGGAGTCTATAAGACTCCTAAGCAAATGGGGCAGGAGGAGGGAGATGTGAGATTTATGTTCAGTTGGCAGCAAGACTTGCTCACATTAGTGACCTACAACATGGGGTCACTAGTCTTAGGAAGGTCATCTGTATAGATGAACAATGTCACGATTTGTAACAATAAAGAGTCATGTAGGTCCTTGGATTTCCAGCCTGCAGAGATGGAAATTTTTATGGCTGCACTTCAGCTAGTGCTTTTCTTTGTACCCTTGCAAAGCCACACTGCGTCTAGTTTCTCTTAACCACACCTGAATTTCTGTGTGTGCAGTTAGGACATTGTGTTTTACCTCTGAGGGGTTTCTTTGACAGATAGCTGCCTCTGGGTTATGCTCCATATTGGTACAACTGTTAAATTTAACATCATGTAAAATTTGACAGACATAAGGACAAACCTTATGATTAAAAGCCAATAATCCATATACAATAGCAAACTACCCCCCCAAAAGTTTAAACTAATATGTATTTTATTGCATCAGAATTTATCAGAGATGCGGTGAAATACAAATTGATAGTTGGAGGTTCTAGATAGCATCTCCATTAAGTTTCCAGCTTTTAGATGGGAATACACAATATGTATTTATATGAAATTTGCAGCACCAAATTCCTTCTTGACTAACAGAAGTAGAAAGAAAATTATTTCTAGCACTCTTCACTAGCTTTACTGTTGCTAACTAGTTTCTAGTATTTAATGGAATAGATGAGATTATGGAATTAAACCAATGCATCTAGCAGTGTTTTGCCAGACAGTTAGGATTTAGTGATATGCTGAAAAAAGTTAGTAAACAGTAATGGATAAATGACAGCTTGGATTAATTTCAGAGTGGAATGCTCTTTCTTGCAGGTATGATAGATCCTGAATATTAAGTGGACATTTCTTAGACTCTGAATTCTAAAGAGCTAGTTAAATTAGCCTGTAGGAGTATTTAAAAGGCAAGATTGCAGATCTTTTAACAAGAATTTTCCTCCCCTGCCCCGTGCTATCATTATCATCTTAGTGTTTTGGACCTGTGGTGAATAATGGAACCCAAGCGGCACTAGAAAATGTACCATGCTTAGCACTTTGTAAAAGCTGCAAAAACAAGGAACAGGAAAGCAATGCAAATGTGGCTTGTGCTAAGGAGGTGTATGTAATAGGTAAAGTATGGAATGATGTCTTGTGTACTAATGAACTCACCTTATCGGTGAGCAGACAAGTGTAACTTTCAGCAAAACCTAACTGTTGCCAGTTTCACGTATCGGTGGTAGCTGCGAGCGATGCGGATTGGCATTGATTTGTGTTCTGTCCCGAGACATGACCATATCCCAGGAAATCTTCATTATTACTAAATAGCTCATCATTAATTTCCTTGTAAAATTATAGAGAAAAATTACCATTTTAAGAATATCCATCCCTAGTGCTTCTCAGACATTGTGTGGAAGCTTGGAGGCATGTGCAGTGCTTTTTAATCAGGTCTGAATTAGGTAATGGCTACCAATGATAATAATCAAAAAACTCGGGTGGCTGTTTTAGGAATATTTCTGGGTTTTGCTGTATCATGGGGACCATTGGGTCTCTGTGTCCTCTGGGATAAAAATGCCAAACACAGACATTAACATCTGACTGTCCCAGTCTAGTCCTAACAGAGTAAATAAGATGTGGTGTTGCCAATTTACAGATATTTATAAACTACGTGTAAAAAGAAACAAAGAAAACATCCTAGCATAACAGTATCGGCTACTTACATCTCTACCTATCAATAGTTAAAAAATTAATGCAATTAGCTGATCAGGCAGTTGCGATTACCTCTTTGTTTGAAAATGAGTTAGTTTTTCTTCTAAATATGGAATCTTGGTAGAGTTATAGAAGCTCTTCAGAATGAAACTCATTTGAAACAGAAAATAAATGTTAGTTACATGTGATTGAAGATGAGATTTTTTTTTTTTTCCTGAAATCCTTTTTTTGGTTTTGGGTTTTGTTGGTTTTTTTTTTTTGGTATAATTGTGCTGATTTCTGTGAGGCAAGTATTTTAAAGTGCTAACTCTTTGATACTTATCTTATGAGTGCTTTTCAATCTGACTTTATTTTCTCACCAGTAATATATTTCCTGCTGTTTGGAAACTACATGCAGCTGGCAGCATCACTTTGAAATATTCTTATATTAAAATGTAACATACAGTGATAAAGGGAACTACACTGATGTTAATTTTCAGTTTAACCGTGCCAAAAATTAGTGACTAGGAGTTGTAATGAGAGGGGTTCTGAAACAAATGTGGTGATAAAATGATGATGTGTTTGGCCTTTGTTGCAAGGGCACCTGGCAGATCGGTGTCAGCGTTGCCACTGAAAGGACTTGATCGGTCCTAAATTAGGCTTGTCTTGCCTAGGTCCACAGGCTGTTGCCCTTATTTTTTATGAAGAACAAAGGTTTTACTATATAGTCAGCTTTTCACATGTGTGACAACTAGCAAATCACTGGTACAAGCTCTATGTCCTTAATTATGGAACTGGGAGAAAATTTCAAATAAAATATCACTACAAGATTTTAATACAGTCGAAGTAATCTACTTTTCACATTTTTTTCAGTAATGGACAAAATTGAAATGTCCATAAAAAAGATCAGTTGGAACTATTAACATCTGGTGGAGTCTTTATAAACAAATATAAATAAGATATTTATACTCAGGTGGGCAACCTCAGTAATCACCGCACTGACTGCCTCAACAAGCTTTGTTGGAGCTATCTACAGCCAAGAAGAACCGCATCAAAATGTGCCTGACATCATCACAGCCTTAGGTGTGCCCTCCCAAGTAAAATGAAATTGTTTGCTAAAGGCCTGATAGGTAAAAACTGAGCTTAGAATAAATGAACTCATTTGGCTGAAAGTGATTAAGAAACACACAGATCTGGAGGGGGTTCATCAGTGGGGATTGGGCTAATTTGGTGGAAAGACAGCTTCTTCAGCGGGCACTGCTGGAGTCAGAGGAGGGCACAGCCTAAGACTTCCAAATTAATAATGTCTGAAAACAGATTTGAAATCCCAGGTGGTTTCTTAACTTGGTCTTGTGTTTAAATAAGGTAAAAAATGTATTTTTATGTGAGAGCTGACCATTAGGGAATTATAGTAAGAAATGAGTATTCCCAAACTGATGTCTGCTGGTTTTATACACATCTATATTGAAAAATATTTTTAAAAAATAATACACAGGGAGACAAATTGTGACTTGATTTTTAGGATGCTGATTAATTTGGTGCTCAGCGTACATTTCCCAAAAAAGGTTAATGAATCTGTTGAACTAATGAACTTTTCTTAATTAATACAAGTTTCAATTTTCTCAGAGCAAGGTGTTAGAGAAGAGAGCAATGAATATCACACAAATAAGCACATATTCACCACAGTTTTGTGCATTGAGTTATTTTGCTCACTTAAGAAGTGAATCTGTAAATGTGTATGTAAATATACATTGATATTTCAGGGCTCTCTGCAGAGTATTTTTATAGATAGAGTTGAGGTTTTCTCCCTCTGAGACTCTTTTTCTTTATGTAGCTATTTCACAGAGGTGAAATTCCTAGGAGGAAAAAAATCATCGTTCTCTTAGTTAAACTGGCCTATAGATCCTAAGGTGGAAAAGTTCCCACTCGGCATGGAGGCTTTTTCTGTTACTAATGTTTAAAACTAAATTGCCTTAAGGCCTTGAGCAAATGGCCGGCCTTGTAAAAGAGTGTGTTCACCAAAGTGCTAAACAAGAGGTGGCAGGAGCCGAGCGGAGGGGATTCTCGAAGGATCACGGTATGCACCACTCCATATTTGCCCGAGGGGAAGTTACAAAGTGGTTCCCACTGCTGAGGTGAGCTGGGCACCAGTACAGGAGCTCAGTAGCTGGAACGTAGAAGTCGCTGCCTGCCCCTGGCCACTCGTCTGCGGTGCAGCCAGCGTGCTCGTGCCGAGGTGAAGGTGTGCAGAACCCTTGGAGGCCTTGAGGAAACAGATGTTCGAATGCGAACTTTCCTGTTTGCCTGCCAGTGTCATCCCACACCTTTGCATCCCCTGGTGTCCCACTAACCTCGCCATGGCTTTACAACCTACTAGGAAATTACCTCCTTCACTGATTTTTCTTCTGGTTTTGATGCAGTTCTACCTTTTAGTGTGTGCTTTGGACAGCGCTTCATGCGTTTGCTTTTCCCGAGTCCAAACTTCCTTGTGTGACAATACAGCTCAGCTCAGCTCAAGCCAAGTGGCTGGAGGATAGCTTGTGGTTATCAGAGGGCAGATCCTTCAGGTCTCTCCTGGGTTTCATAGTCCAAGTGAAACAAACTTTTCAAGAGTGCAAGTAGGGAAATCTTATTTCCTCCATAATTACATTAAATGCCTTAATAAAGAAAAAGGTATTAAATAGATCATTGCTATTTATAAAAGTAATATTTATGGTGTTATTCTGCTAAGTAGCTATTAAGGATTGTCAAAGATGATTTGTAAAATAGGAAGCTAGAGCTTAATTATGTAGACTTTTGTGGCTAGCAGGGCTCCCTGCTACATCCTCTTTCTGAAGCAGGAAATTTATTGAGCTCATAGACCAAAAATGAAGTAACAGGGTGTGCAGGAGAGCAGGAGGAAATACAGCCGCTGTGAAGGGTCATTTGGATGGATGTTCTGCTCTGCAGTTTCTTTTGAAATGTAGTCCAAGCCAGCCTACATTTGGGCAGTACTGGCTGCCTTCTGAGAACCTCATATACAGAGTCCCTTTTTATTTTAGTTCATGGATGCATCAGCGGAAAGATCCCTCTTGTTTTTTTCTTTCCTTAAATTGTATTCCAGTTTCTTGGAATGAGCTTTGAAGTAAGTCTGTGATGCTCATGGCACTGCTGTATCAGTATGCAGTCCTACACCGGAGTTACCCTTACTGGTGTGTAGGATTATGATGAATATGGAAAGAAATCACTGTCTCTTTGTACGTGCTTGCCTGGTCAGAGCTGATGGTCTGTAGGAAAGGAAGTATACTGTTCTCAACACAGGGCTCTGAAAGGGCTTGCAAGGAGTAACGGGAGCCATGAAACTACACCTGTTTCTGTTCCTGGGGTGCGTAGCTTCCTGTGACTTTTAAATCCTTCTATTTCTATTAACAGAGAAGGTCCCCTCTTGCTTCTGATATAATGCATATGTTTTATAAATGCATTTATATGTTTTAAAATTTTAGTATTTAATAAAACAAATTTAATAAATTCTTTTGTAATCAAAATAAATTACCTGGTATTTTGCAAACATAATGTTAAGCAATTATTTAACTTACACAAAGACCATTAGGGAAACAAACTTACATGAGTTCTGTGTCTTTGTTCTCTTTTAAACTAGTTTTGTTATTTAAAGTGCCAATGGACCTACTCTGTGAATTAAACTTTTATTAACTAGCAACTTAAAATAAAGCTTCTATATTTTTCTACCCCTCTCACTATTACCTATGGCTTTCAAAGCCACTTTTGAGGAGTTTATATAAAGTTAAAGTAACTTAAGAAAAATTCAAATTGCAAGTATCATCTAAAGAATAAGACTGGTCTTTTACTGAAAAAAAATCTTACCTTCAAACTTTATATGTTTATTTAAAATCACAAACATTAGTTTAACAGGATATTTTATTAGTTAACAGTGTGCTAGCAACAAAGTTTAGAAAATGGAATGGACTTCTTTGCTTTGCATTTATTGGCATCGTTGTCCTTCTGTTTCCAATTCCAGGAATTGTATTATTGATGAGGTTACATGACTCAGATTAACCTTACGAAGGTACATGGAGTGGAGAGAAAAACCATTATATTTGTGTATTTTTAATAATTTACACTTCAGACAGATAAAGGTCTTAATGTATGTTGCTTTAATGTGTAGCCGTTGCTGTAATCACAGTTCCTTCTGAAGCGCTAACAGCATAGATCCATCTATGCTGTTGAGTTAGCAATATGGATTGAACAGCTGCTGGAGGACCAGTATAGACATGCACGCAGCCATCAAGGGCTTCCTTTGAGCGGGAAGCTGTAAAATAAAGCATCTTTAGAATAAGTGTGCTTTGAAAAGGGGAGTGTGTGTTCATAACGTGCACAATGAACATAAGTAAAATCAACACTAGGAAGCAGGTTAATGCCCCAGCTCCTGTCATACTGCTTCCAGGATATTTAGGTGGATGCCGACCAGTAAAAAGATTTAAATGTTTTCTTTGCTTTTCAAGGCTCAAATATCTGAAGAGGTTGAAAAACACATAGCTCCTGTGAGGGCTGAAAGGGGGCTTCTTGCAAGCCCCTGTTTTTCTCCCCAGCATTTATGGGAAATCAGGCATATGATGATTAATCCTTGTGTTACATTGACTGAGCTGTTTGTACAAAACCAACTCTGTTAATATACAGCTCCATCTGTAGAGAATACAGAATATTCAGGCACTGTAATGGAACAGTCAAGAAAAGCGGCCCACATTCTTCCTCCGAGACTACGACAAGAACACAGTACAAAAGTAAGCAAATGAAAATTTTACCTAAGTATCAAGTGACAATATTCCTTTAGTGCTGTTGCAAGACTTAGTTCAAAAATCTGTTGTCTCTAATATTCAGCAAGGTTATTTGTGTTCTGAAAATAAAATTTGGTTTGCCATGCTAATTTTTAACTTGTGTAAATATTTGCTTGTATTTTCATATTTAACTACATTGTATTTCTTTTTTCCTCTGTCACAGATGTAGGCAATTTTCTATCCCTTCCCCCCAGCATTTTTTTGGCAGCTAATGAATGCAGTCCTTTGGATCTCATCTGATCTTTGGCAGGATATCTGGAATTGATGTCCTAGGATGTGGGTAGCTAGCTCAGTAATGATGTTACAGGAAAACTAAACACTCCAAGCTACAAAGCTCTATTCAGAAATTTTATCTCTGATCCAGAGGCAAACTAAAAACTGTAGTCCCATGAATCACAAAATGAATATTCAGTAACGCACAAAGATAGCCAAGGGAATGAGAGGGGGATCCTCCAAGGAAAGCATAATACCAGCAAGTCAGAGTGCTTGGACTCCTTGTAAGGGGATTGTTATATATTCTTGAACAAGTTGCTTGTTTCTGCATTGTCCTCAGAAAGAAGTGTAACGATGTAATACAAAGTATTGTTAGTATATGGGTTTATATCCACATTCAATATCAAGATCCCACCGTGAGGGACTGTAAAGTCAGTTTGCATTTCACCTGCTTAAAACTTAATTCCTACTTCTATGTGAGGAGTACAGCAATCCCATCTAGGATTTATCCAGGATGCTACCAGGTGCCAAGAGCTATCAAATAGTTCCTGAGCTGATGTGAGAAAGGTGGAGGACTCTGTCACTCTCCTCATCTCTTTGGAATAATTCATTAAATACTTCTACCTGTGTCAGTTGCAGGTAAAACCTATGGTGGAATTACTTGTCTCTATTCTTGTTAATCCCTTGCCTGTCAGCTCTCATCAGGCATTACATTCTGCCTGCTTTAGCAATTTCGAACATGCAAATTCTTTGGCTGATGAAGTGCTGCTAGACTGTCTCATATAGGTGTATATTATGGATTTGGGTGTCATGTATTAATCTTATATTCTCTTTGTAGTTTGGACATTTTCTAGCGCAGTTTTTAACAGCAAATAATTGAAATCCTTTAAATTTTTTTCATGGAAACTAGACATTTATATATTGATTTCTTCTGAACCATCAAATAGCCAAAATTCCAGTTTCAGTGGATGAAAGTGTGGTCCATTTTATGTGATGGTGACCGCATTGACAGGAGCAGCCCTAATGCTGTACTGAAATCTAGCTGCCTGGAGGCTGGGCACCAGCAGTCATTTCAATGTTAAATCTTTGTGTAAAATAGCAGGTCAAAAAGATGAAGTATTGTGTATCTCCATTTACCTGCTAAAAGAGGACACAGACACAGTTGTGATGTCCTTAGCTTTCAGCTTAGACACATGAACATTTTAAGAAGCATCTTTAAGATCCTGTTAAAACGTTTCATTTGCATAATATTTAGGCTACTGCACTGGTTTAATTCTGCCTCAGTATATTGTGCTACCTTAAGAAAAAGACAAAATCAGTAGCTTAATTTTATTATGTCATATAAATAACAAAGTAGTGATAAACCAGCGCGCTGTTTTAATATTTTTTTGTAAAGACAGGATGAGAGTTGAGCCATCTATGGATTTTAATGCAGTTAAAGTAGATCTCCATCTTGAGCAGTGAAATGAAAGTGTTGTCCAAACTATTACCTTTACTCCTGCTGAGCACTGCTCTCCTTCCAAATATTCCTCTTGAACTCCAGGCAAAGTCCAACACAAGGTGAAAATCACAGATTATGTATTGTGCAGCAACTGGAATCTGTACTTCTAAACCGATTAGATGAGTATGTTCCCTATCTGGAAATAGTTCAAATATTTACAGTCAAGGGAGGCTTTATCCAACACCATTTGTTTCAGATGTCTGGCTGTTAATGTTGAAACATTTCTGCTGTATTTGGAAAACTATAGCTCTTGAGTAGGCACTAAAATGTTGCTCCTCCATATGACTTGTATTGGCATAGCTTATGTAGGGCTTGATATGTTTCCCTCTGCTTCCAGTCCAAAATATCCTTCCTGTAATTTCCATTGAATACATAAATCTTCCAGCAGCTGAAGCTTTAGAAACTATTCATCCCAGGAAGTATGGGGTTTCATCTCTAGCAACAACCAATATTACACATACACGTATGAAGAAGACTGATTCCTGTCTCTGTGAGATAATTCAAGTTGAATTACCACATACATACATGGTTACTACATACAACATCACTATACAGTTGTATTTACCATAGAGCTTCAGAGGACTAGGGGAGGGTTTGGGTTTAGTAATACAGTTGCTAGAAAGGCGGTGGTGGAGAGGAGCCAATAATCAGTGTTCTCACACCTTACCTGTACTCAAGCATAGATTTAATAGTAGAAAAATTGGAAGTGTGATACTGCATCACCAAGTTTAACTTGGAGAGGGGGACAGAGAAAAATGTAACATGAAGCGTGGTGGACAGAATAGACAATGAACAGAATACTTTGAGAAACAATGCAGAAAAATCCTCTCCCTCTCCCCCCAAAAGACACATAAACCCAAGGCCTACCCCACCCTCAACTACCAAAACCAAATTATTTATCACTGAAGAAGGATGTAATATATTTCTGAGTGGGATAATGAATTCTGAAGCTGTCAGTTTGTTCCAGTACTTTAAGCGCTGGAAGCCCAGAGTACTTGCCAAAAGTAGTTTTGTCCACGTAATTAGGCTTTTAATGTAAAATCAGATCTTTGTGGATTTCTCTCTTTCGTAGGACTGCAACTGTGTAAGGAGAGTGTTTTGATAAGCATGAGTGAGCAGCAGCGTATGTTTTCAGTACTGTTAATAGTCTGGAACCAGAGTCAGAGAGAACATATGTATCTCTTCTTCCATCCACCTCTTTTGGCTGCTCTTTGGGCATTGATGCCAAATAAATGAATAAATCTTGTCAGTCCTTTCAGGCCATTCATTAACTTAATTTCTTTTTGTTAAATAATTTCTTATTACTCTAGGGGTACCAGTGGTTTTTTGCATGAGTTTGATTTTCAGATTCATACACTTATTTTCTGTGTGTTAAGCAAAACCATTTTCCTTTTTAATTGGATTCTCTGTGTGTGTTTGCTTACTTAAAAGTAGAATACTGAATTTTTGTCATTTTTTGGAGTCAGAATTCCTTGCAATTCTGAGAGCTCCGAGTAACCAATACCTGGTTTGGACCTTGGCAGTGCTTCTGCTTGAAGAGTAAAACCTCTTTGTTTCACTTTTCTAGTTCTAGTGTTTAAATGCTGATTTAAGAGGTTGTTGCTGCTTTTATCTTTTTTTCCAGTGAGAGAAGAACACGGGAAATGGCGTTCTTTATAACACTGCTCTAAGTACTGAGGTAATGCCAGGACCAGGGGACCACATCAGCCTTTCTACAAGCCCAGTGTGTTGTCCAGGCTTTGGAAAGGGTTGGATGATCAGAACTAGCACAAGAGATGGGCAGCAGGGTGTACCCTGAGCTACAGGAGGTAAAAGTAGATCTGCAGTAGCCGTTAGTAAGGTGGACAAGGCTTCTCTAGGTCCACAACCTCAACTTGCTGTTTGATTATGTGTTTCTGTGATGAACATTAGAGCTTTTAGATGCAATATTGGAATATCTATTGAGTAGTTGGGAGTACCAGCTGAAAAATATCCTTCCTGCTCCTATGCTTTCATAGCTTAGCTATCTCATAGCACTAATAGTATGGCAGGATTAACATATAGATGTGTTTTGGAAATATTAAAATTACAAATTGTGTAGGTTTATTATTTTTATTCGTAGTTTTAATAAGAGCTGTTTGAAATGATAAAAAGCTCTGTCTTTTCATGCAGTTGTGTGTCTGTCAGTATTCCAGAGGGAAGACTGTCTCCGGGAGAAGGTATCAGAGCATGAATACTGCTGAGTGATTCATTTATAAGTTGCTTTATTTTGTTAGGAGTTTTTCTGTTGTACTTTCCTCTATAACACCTAAATTTTTTCCATGCTGTAATAGGCTCATATTCCTAAAACCTTTGAGAAAGTGTGATATTACTTTGATTTCATAGGCTGGACAGCATGGCAAATGAAGCATAGCGGACTTCCTTAAGTAGCCTTAAGGTTCATCTGGAAATGGGGCACGTATATCCCTATTTATCCTGTGTTGTTACCAAAAGGTAGCCTTTCATGGGTGCATCCATGTGAATATAGCACAGAGAAAGAAAAATCCTGGTTAAGGCAGTTGGGTTATCAGGGAATCTGGATTTTTTTCTGGTGTGCTTGTAGGCACCTGGCATGCATGTGTGTTGAACGCTAAGATGACTACTTAAATTCTTTAGAGAGGTTGAGGAACAGTAAGCAATAAATGGGATTATTGACCCACTTTAATAAATGGCCTTTTGAAAGAAATCATTTATGTGCATATAGTGTTTCTTCTATGCTACATAAAAACCTCTGATGTGGTCTTGACAGATTTGCTCAAAGAAAATATTTATTGTACCCTGTACTGTGTAACATGTCTTGATTATTGATGTTTCTTGTTTTTGCTGGCACAGAGTGATATTATTGCTTGCCTTTTTTTAAAAAAAAAATATCCCTGGCATTATTCATAACAGTAAAGAACTAAGAAGGCATACCTTCATTGCAGTGCAACAGGCAGTACTGACTGTGTGTGCTATGTGTGTCTGTGTTATGAGCTACTGAATATTGATATTCTTCTCTTTACTACTGAGGTTGTATATCCTTATTTTTTTCCACTTATTTTTCACAGGGAAGAAAAATACGCTTAAACATGTCTAAAATGTGGTTCAACTTAGTTTTTTATTGTAATAACTTACATGGACTTAGATGGCTTAACAAACAACTTTTTTTTTAGGTCAACTAGATGATGCTGAGGCAGCATAACACACTTCTCTGCAGCAGCTACCTTAATTAATAGGGCTCTTGCATGCTTCCTGTGAGGTCCTCAATACCAGCTTTTAAAAAAACCTCCTAATTCTTTAACCTTTCTGATCAGAACGGTGTTACTGGAGGAAAAACAACTGCTTAAAATGGAAGACAGTAAAAATGGATTTAAAAATACTTTCAGAATGTGAACATATAAATTATTATAGAGTGGAAATACAGGGTGAGAAGAAACCTCAGTATGCAGTCTGAGTTAGGGGTCTAGGCTTGAAGACAAACAAGACGGTTCATTTAGATTTTCTTGTCTTTTCCAAAGAAACCAATCTGTCTCGTCTGTGTCATTGTCTGAAAATGCTAGTGTGAGTAATATTTGATGCAATTTATTCCTATTTGTTTGTATGACATTTTGTTAAACATAAAAGCAAATAGGAAAATAAGGTGCATCAGGAGAATGTTATGGCTGAGAGGGAGGTTTATCACTGAGCTGTCATTGACAACTGAAAGAATTCATAGACTCAAGTGTCACACGATAACACATTGCTAACAGCAACTTATTTAAGTGTATAATTCTGAATTTAATCTATGTGCTACCTTCAAGGTTAGTAGCTAGAGGATACTTGGGATCAAAGAAGGCAGAGTATGAAAGAATCTGTTTGAGTCTAAACCAAGTGCTTAACTTAGATGTTGAAATGGGTTTATCACCTGAATCCAGATCAATGAATTTGTGCTTAGCATTGAGTCTGTTGTAGTGCCTTGGTCGTCCAGAAAGCAGTCCTATTCTTGAGAGCAAGGCATCATGTCTACCCTCATCGTCAAGAGAATTATGTGTAGAGTCAGCTGAGCTTTGTCTTCAAGAACAATTGAATCCCAAGAACCCTTGACTGTGATAACTTGTTAAATCAGGTATTTTAAGGATAAATTAATTTCTAGCAAGTTGAAGCAGAGTTTTCGTATTGAAAATTTAAGGAAAAGAACAAAATGATAGGAAACTGCTCCATTGCAAAGGATGTTTGGCTTAATATTTTACTTTAAACATAGAACCACTTTTTACTATCTTAATATTTTTCTTTTCTCCAGTGGAACTGGATAGTCTACAGAGATAATGTTGGTTCCGTTTCTTTCTTCTGAGCTGGTTGCTGATTGTAAGGTTAACTTAGAAATAAGTGTATTTTTGAACATTGCGGGTCCATGAACAACTTCCTATTGACAAAAGCATTCGGTAGCATTTTCCAGCATCAGTTCAGCTTTGCCTGTCCATATTAACTGAATAGATTTCAAAGAGATCCATGAAGGTATGCTTGAATATATATGGCTGCTTAATATGCATGTATAAAGTCTCTTGTAGAACAGTTTTAAATTAATCGTCATGTTCATTATAAATTCCAACTGTCTGCTAAGCAACCATTTAGATCTTCCCTCTGTATGGAGGAACAAGCCGTATGGCATGTAGCTACTAAAATCTATTTCAGCAAGCTACTTAATAGAACTGATGCAACCATGAGAAAAAAGTGTTCATCATCATCTTACAGAAATATTTTTATACTCCCTCATAAGACCCTTGCTGACAAAGAACATGCCCAGTGACTCCAGGTATGGGCTGAAATGTGCTATGTGGTAAAAGAAGGTCTGTGAAGAGCAGCTCCCTTTAGATGAGTCTTGTGAAGCTTCTGGAAAGGAACAAGTGCGACTGTGGAAGAAACTGGGAGAAAGTTTGTGTTTCTACGTTGACTTGGGAGTAGGAAGTAAAATTTCCATAATTGCACTAGTAGCTTAAAATGATTGGGAGAATTTAACTAGTTAGTTGATTCTGGATTGAACATCAGTGGTGGTGTGTGGAGGGAATCCTCTGAAGGAGAGAGGAGAAGGTGCTAATGGCAGATCTTGGTCACAGCGAGCAGGTGGTGTTGTCCTGTGACTTCCAATAACCGCAGCTTTTTTCAGTCTTCATTTTGAGATTATTTTTAGCTGCCTCTCCTGAAATAAAGACATCTAAGTTGAAAGAGCGGTGTCAAAAACATGGAGTTGCTCAGTTAATGCACTTCCTTCTTGCCTAGAATACCATATCCTTAATATGGGACTTGTTTCATATTACTGCCCAGCAAGATGGAATCCGTGCTTCCAAATACATTTTTCACCATTTACAGCTTTTGATGCAGTGCCTAAAGCTTGATTTGTCGCTTCAGGATGATTCCATATCAAGTGCCATGAATCAAATTATTTTCTAACACAATGGGGTTAGCACCTCTCTTGCTGTGACAAATGGTTTTGCAGAGGTACCAAAATAAATGCTCCATGGCAGCAAGGTTTATCCCATATTTTGAATAAAATCTGCCCACTTGTCCACTCTTCAGTTGGCTGGAGAGCAGTGCAGGAAATTGTTTTCCTTTGAGGTAAATCCCCCTCAGTATACATCATGGGCTCTTTGGAATTAATTGTTCCTGGGAGACAAATTTCACTGAATATGTGGGGCAGCTACTTAAGGGGAAAGTATTTGTCAATCGGTACTCCATTCCAGTGTCTTTGGCAGCGTGAAGGACAACCAAACAACAAAACCCAAGGAGTCTACTACTCTTTATGTCATATTTTTTTTTTTTTTTAAAGTCTATGTGCATATCACTCCTTATGTTTTTGGTTTTTTTTTTTTTGTAATTCTTTCGAAGGAAAACAATATGTACAGGGTTCTTAGACCTTGCAAACTGATTCCATGTTTTCAGCAAGAGTGCAAGTTAACTTCTGGCAACTTTGCTGATGTGAATATTCTGGCTCTCCAGTGAAAGAAGAATTAACCTATCCATATTTTTTTTTTCTTTACCTATTTAAAGATTAGAGAAATAAGAACACTTTGACTTTCTGTAAGGCCTTTCAGTTGAATACCTTCAAGCATATCATAAAATATGACATTTTATCTTTCCATCCCTTATAATGCTAACAGAACATTATAATCTCCATTTGTTGATGGAGTTATCAGGTCACATTGCAGTATTATGGATAATTTAGATCATGATGGAGAGAAAAAAACTGAGATACAAGTGGGACATTTTAGAGACGTTCTACGTTTTGTGACTAAGGAGACATGCAGAGACACACAAACTGACATACATAAGCAAATTTTAAAATAATTGTGCACGTATTAGGTTCCAGATTCTTTGATAGTCTTTCACCAAACCAAAAGCTTTTACATTCAAATGGTGTTTTCGTCCTCATAAAATGTTAGAATAAAAAACCCAGGGCTATATTGGCAGTAAACTAAGGTTGCTTTCGAAGTGCTTGTTTGACTGCAGCAAACACTAGTCTATTATTGACAGAACAGTTTTTCTTCAGGTGAAGGTTCACCTTCATCTAGAAGTTTATAGGACAGAGTTTTATATGGAAACTTTTGTTTTTTACAAATATAGTTTGATATTTTACATTGGATATTTTCTAGACTAGGAATTTTATACTTTTCTTTTGGATTGCATGCTACTAATACATTGTAATTTCTTAAAAATGCTGTGTGAGAAGAGACCTATTGCTTGGTGGTTTTGTGTATAAAATACTAGCCTTCCATAGCAGGTACTGTATTTCACATTTAATTTGAAATCCCTGTGAGATACACTGAACTGCTGAAAACAATTTGGGTAGCTGGTGAAGCACAATATTAAGGCCCATAGGTTTTTTAGCTTTTTTACTTATGTTTTTCAAAAATACAGTGTCGTAGCTAAGGTACCTCCTATTGAACTGCATCAGAAATGTTTTAATTCTCTAAATTGCAAACTCTAATGAAATTGCTGCATAGGAGAAGGTGATACCTACTCTTAATTAACTTCAGGTTTTTCATACACCTTGGATACCCGCGTTACGAAGTCATTTAACATTAACTTTAGATTTTCATCTACGTGTCTGTGAACATCCATAACTAAATATCTGTATAGTTGGGAAGAATAATTATATTAATGCTAACTGATTGGCTTTTGATATGAAGGTGTTTGCACCATTTGTGGACTAGTTCTCCTCAATGCATTTGATTGTACTCTGATCAGCTGAGGAAGGCTAAAGACAAAAGTACTAAATGATTTCTGAACAATTATAGGATATGTTGTCTTCCCAGTGAGGGGGGAAGGATATTGCTCTTGGTCAAAATAGTTTCTTAGGTATGAAATTGGATTATCCCATAGATAGATGTGTTTTGAAGTAACCCTTTGGAATCCTTTTGCATCTGATGGCCTTTCAGGACTGTAAATTCTTTCAGCTTTTCTGCCAGGCTTTGTATTTAGTTAAGGATCTTTCTCCCGAGTATATATTTAAAATGCTTAAACCACAGCTAATCTCAGTCTAATGTAACGTTTAACTTCTTTATTTCATCATTTTAGAGCTTTCTTCTTTTATCTCATTCAATAATAAACAGAAACACACACAGGGTCAGTGTTAGGGCATGAAGATGGGGTTCAGATAATGGAAACCGACAGGTGTTGAAAGTTATACAGGAGTTAAATATAATATTGTATTATTTATCATAGAATTTTTGATATCAATGGATAAAATGTGGCAACCTAAGTGGGACTTGCCTTGAAGGTGTCTAAGGCTGAACAAAAGTCAGCCAGACAACCCAATGAGTTAGCCAATTTTAAGTGTCGTGTTGACCAGGTAAATCTGCAAGTGAAAGATAGTTAAAGCAAAACCAAAATTTTGATTTAATCAAAATAGAAGTTAAAGCATTATTTCATGGTGCAACAAATTTTGCAAGGCAAATCCTATGCCTATTCTTACTTCAATGTCGCTATTGTATGTGGGAGAGAATGGCACACATGGACATGCTGAAAGAAATACAATAGAAATTTAAAAATGAATAAATGTCTGAGAAAAATCATACTCGCTTTATCATGTAGCATTTATGTTAGCACTGCTACTTTACTGGAGACAAATTAAGGGGATGACTTATTAGAAAAAAATGACTTGCACACACTGTAATTGCAATAGGTTAAGAACCCATAAGTGCTGTGCCAAATAATGGAAAGAAAATATAATCATTTAACCTCATGAACTCTTTTCCATATTTGGTATTTGGATATCTGCTGGAATTATCAACTCCAATCTTATTTTTTTATGTTATTTTGTGTAAGGCTGTTTGGTAGAGTCTTCTCAAAATTCCAGCAAAGTCTATCTAAGATCTATACATTCTGGATATAAACATATAAAGAACAGTGAAACAGGAATCTCGATAAACAATTTCAACTTTGGCATATGGCAATTCACTCTTGTCCAAAGTCATGTGTACCATTTGCAATCTAATTCTAGAGACATATAAAAAAAAAAGTGAAATTTGAGATGCTCAACGACCTGCATGGCTTCCCCATACAGAGCTGAATTTCACATTAAAGTATTGTAACTATTTTTTAATTGTGAAATATAAATACACCTGAAATCTCTGTCTTTTCTGATTTTAAGTTGGTTGACTATATCCAAAACCATCTATTTAGTGAAAAACATGGAATTATAATCTAGAAATCCTTATTCTTGCTTTTGTTCCTCAATCACAAAACCAAACCTAGGCTTTTTGTGTTTGATTTTATTCATAGTAAAATCATGCTAAAATTAACTCAACAAGGGAGGCTCCAGATCTTACAGTACAATGCATAGACCAGTAGCATTATGTTTTGCTCTCAGTGTTCCAAGGAGGTGTTTTCTGGAGTATTTTTTTAACAATGGTACCACTTCCAAAATACTAATTCTACCTGCAGCAACGTTAACAACAGCTGCTGGATTGTGAACTCCTATGAAAGCAGTAGAATGAAACAATATTAATGAAGTCCTTATAATGCTGGCAATTATTAGAATGATAATGAGCAAACCTCTTCTATGTTCATTAGTTGCAGAAGGGTATATTTTTACTACGGAACTGATTTCTGTAGGAGCAGCTCATAGTGTGATTGAAGTCTGAAGGATCATTTGTATTAAATATGGCAAAATTATGTATAAAGAAGGTATATGAATCACCATTCAAGGTTTTGTAGCTTTTTGACTTCTAATCAAAACTGTATTGTTACTGGTAAATGATTGTGACTGACTTTTTCTGTTGTAGCACATTTGCAGTGTGGCATTGGGGTTTTGTGCTTGTTGTTGAGTGAGAATATGAGTTTATTTCAAATCAGGACATAAAACCAACATTGATGCTCTTTCAATAAATGAAATAGGAACATACTAATGATGAAAAGAAAATCAAAGGCACTGCTTATGTGAGCTGAGTTCTGTAGGACTAAAAGTATAAATAGTTTAAAAAATTGGCGTGTAAAAATCCATACTCTGAAGTAGGACAAAGTCAGACTCAGTGGGTGAAAAATGTCAGTTTTACTCCCTGTTTGACAAGGGAAAACTTAGTACTTTCAAAAAGACTTTTCTGTATTTGTGACCACTATTTTCATTTCCATTTCATATTTCTTCTTCTAACAAGAGGCTGTTCACTATTCTTATTCATTGAATCTGTGATGTGGATGGAGAGTTCTTACCTTACCACAAAAGATTTTTTTAAAAAACCAACAAAACCGAAACCCCCTCAGCTTTAATTGCTTTGATCTCATTATTGTCACTTGAGGAAGACTCTGCAAAAAGCCACACACAGACCATTTATTTTGCAGCTCTCTTTTGCAATCAAGTCAGTACAACGCTTATAAAGCATAAGGGCTGCTTATCATTCAAAATACTTGTGCTTTGCTGGTGCTGCACAGAAGGGGAGTGCTCCCCGCCAGGGAACACGTGCCTGCATTCCCCACGCAAATGAGGACCTGAAGCCAGAAAGTACAGAATGATAATCAAGCAAGGAGAGCTTTAACATCGCGGTACATGTGGATGGAGACCCTACAGACCAGCCTGTGTGAACTGAGACTTCCGAGACATGCTGGAATCCTCTGGAAAGAGCTGAAGTGGCAAATCAGCCAATTTCCCTCATTTCTACCTAAGATAAATTTGACTGGATGACTTGTAACTCTCTCTGCTTATGAATGAGAGCTTTTGAGTTAAATGTATCGCTCCTGATAAGAAAAAGAAGATTAGGAGACAATGACATCTGCTGGCTTTGGAAAGAGAAGACATCAAACCAGCAAGAGGCAAGGACTTTGCTTTTTTAGCAGTCCTTCGTTTTGACTTTTCCCTGAAGCTGTGAACTTACACTACAATGTGAAAAAGGGTACATAGACAGAGTCCTGCCATCAGGACCGCCAGGCCCCTTGGGAAGGAGAGTATCTGCTGGCTTCTGTTGGCTGTGAGCTCAGCCCGTGCAGGAGGGCGGCAGAGCTCACATCAGCTCAATGGGAGAGCCGCTTCTCTGCAGGAACCCTCGGAAAACATCCAGAGAGACACTTCTGGTGCGCTTACTTTTTTATTTGGATAAGAACAATCACAGCTAACTATCCCTCATGGAAGATAGTGTCCTAGAAAGCCAGCGTATAAGGAAGAAATGACAGTATTTTTTTGGTTTATTCCTTCTTTGTGGTGATGGGATAGATCCCATTTCTGCTATTTCTGTTGGAACTCTTAATTAGCACTGGGCTATATGAAGTATACAGCATCTTCCAACTGGTGATGTCAGAAATCTTTAAAAAGTAAATTAGTAAGTCTCACTGATCCTTTTTTCCAAAGTTAGGAACTTTTTTCTCCAACACTTCCAGTCTCATTTGTTTGGGGATCATAAGATTGGATTGAAAATCATAACATTTGCATTGAATATTTTAGGAAGACTTTTCTGCATTTGCTTTGCAGCTTTGATTAAGATTCATGTACTAAACCCTTCTGCAATCTCTTAAATCTCTGAGTGTCATGTAATCACATCTCTCTAGAAGCAGAGATCTTAGGAAAATATGAAATAGGAGGTATTTTGAATTAAAAATTGAGATTTTTAACATTTGAAAGCCTTCATAGTGCAATAGGCACCTGGAGGAAAGGGAGGCACTGTTTGTGTCAAAGATTTCTTCTGGGGCCCAAAAGCCAAATGAAAATACCAGAAATAAAGCCTAGGTTTCCAGCTGGTCTGTGGCTGCAGTGGGTCTTAATGCTTCTCTTGAATAGGAAGTTTGAGAAAGAAATGTTAAAACAGTTTGGTCACAGTAAAATGATGTCCACATATCTGTGTGGCTTTTGATTTGATCACTCAGACTCAGTACAAAGGGAAAAGTTGATTACAATACAGGCTGCAGACTTAAAGTACTTATTATTTAGTCTGTGTTGTCCGTTTTCTGTTCATCTTTATTATAGCCTGTTTCTTCCCTTCTACTGCTTACCCTTGAGCTCCAGAGTTTGACTTACTAGCTGATAACTACTAAAAGTCAGCCTGCTGATTTTTGTTTGCTTTTTTGTTATTTTTTTTCTAATGTTACTTCAAATGTTTTTGTCAACCTGCTTTTCCTGTACTAAATTGTGTACTAAAAAGAAAAATGCATCTGTTTTCAACAGGGTATAATAGCATAGATTTGAAGTCAAATGGATATATTAGGATTATGGTTTCACTTCACAAGCAATTGCACTGTGTCATTGTGGTGCTTTTGTATGTGAAATATAATTTACTTATTTCCGAGTGGGGGACAGTAAAAGTATTTCTGTGATTCTCTGTCAGTCAGCTGTCATTCCGCTTCCTCTGCAGAAGGTTTTACTGCTGTTTTTGTTCTTTCTGGGCTTTCTGCTGTCGTTCTTGTTTGGTTTTTTATTGCTTTAAATCAAGCCTGGTCATCTGGTTGGCACACTGTACCTGGATTTAGACAAGAAACATGTTGAAGTATTACAAAAGGGAATTAAAAAGCTAAAAGTTCTGTGGGCCCAAATAGTGCAAAAGCACCTCTCCGTCTAAGAAGAAAATTCTTAGCATTCATAGCACGCCTCATAGAAATGCATTATATATTGTTATCACGTCAGTTTGTAATATTGGTACATGGCTTCAGTGCCTTGCTTGTATTTGTAATTACATTTAAATAATTTAACTCCATTATAGTACAGTGTCTAGTGGAAATGCATGATTCTTTAAGAAGACATTTCCTTTCAGATTGATCTAATGACTTCAGAAAATGCTGCTATTATTAAAGCTTGTTAACTATTGATATGCAAAAATAAAACTGTTATGAGTGCAGTGGAAGACATTAATAAATATGCTCATTTTTGAGAATATTTTTTCAATGAGCTATTTGATAACTCGTTATCTGATTTGACTTCAGTGTCAGATATCCTTAATAGCCTGACTAGTTATATTTGGCGGACGATATGTGGCTTTTATCAAAATCAGGCTAAAAGGATTCCAATGGATGAGTGATTGAAGTGGTCCAGTGAAATACAGTAATTATTCTGGAATAATGCAAAACCCAGCTAAAATCTCAGATGGCAGCAAGTTTTCTTGGACTGCGATAGGACTGTGTTCACCTGAAGCTGGAAAAAACAGTAGGGTACACACAGTAGATTTGTGTGTGTGTATGTTTACTGGTGGATTTATGTTGGATGTGTAAAAGGTAGCATAGCTTTGTATCTCCTGAAATTCATCTCATATTTTGCTTTGTATTTTTACAAACACTTTAAAGTTGTTTTTCAGTCTTCTGTTGGGTTTCTTTTTGTGGGTTTTTTTTCCATCATCGACAACAGTCTACGACAAGTTTTGAGTATGAAACACTACATCTCTGTTGCAGAATGTGACACCAGAGCAGCTTCTAACATCATAAAAATATACATTGGTGGCAAAGGGAGCTTCCTCTTTTTTCGTTCACACTGAAGAAGCCTGTTTGCTGGCTCACAGTAGGAATTAAATAGTAAATAAAAATAGGACAAGCACATTGGTGTTACAGAGAAAAAACCAGTGACTCCTTCCTCAGCAGCACCATGGAGCAATATATGGGGAGCTACAGTCGTTTATCAAAGATGCTCAGTAAATCTGTTGCACCTTCTCATCCTTGGGTTGCTGGTTCAGTTCTCTGTTGTCAGGCCACAAAACAGGCACAAGACTTGGGCTGTCTCTCTTTCTGGCTGTATCTCCCAGGTTGAACTACTGGGTTTCTTTGGTTTTTTGCTTTCCCTTTTTCCAACCTGTTTATTCATTTCCATCAAATCTGCCTGCTTTCTTCCAATCCTTTTTCTTCCTTTAGTCCTTCATTTTCTTTTCCTAATCTCTGAGGGCTTTTAAATGTCTTCCATTCTTTTTGTTCATTTTCCATCAGGAGATTCTTGTGGTGGATCCAAAGTTTTGTCTCAGGTTTGCAATGCTTAATGCATATGATGTGCTCTGGCACCATGAAAGCAACTTTCCATACCCCCCCTCTCCCACCCTAGCCCTCCTACCAGCAGTGACAGGCTTGGATTTCTGTAACTGTGGAAAAAAACTGAAAGCGTCTGGGTCAGGTTTTCCGGTCCATTTATCGTAAAATAGATTTCCTTCTTCTTAAGAGGCTTCTACGGAGCAAGGAGGAAAATCGGACGTATGTGAAGCTAAAAGAGGAAAGATCTGAGTGAAATGTCAGAACTCACTTTCATTTTCCAGATGTGTTTTTTCTATTTTTTTCCAATTTTGCCACTAGTGGTGAAATTAATGGATTAATGTAATTTTTTTTTTACATGCTAATGGGCATGGCTGAAAGACCCTGAAGTTTTTTTAAACATAAGCCTTTAAATATTTCTATATAGACAGCCTTGAGGTTTGGTTATTTTTAATGGCAACCGTCTGAATTACTGACTTTGTATTTTCCTACTGAACTAAATGTTTTGATCAGCTGTAATTTAATCAATAACAGAAATACACTCTGATTTGGAGAAAAACAGATGATTAAGTATTTTTGCAAAATGAGGACCAATAGCCATCTCTTCCTGTTGTCAAACACGTTTCTTTTTGTTTGATTGAAAGTACAGATATTTTCATTGTACATTAGCTGTGTTACTTAATGAAATGGACTTATCGTTACAGCTCAAAACTATATATAAATTACATATTGTAAAAGTTGCTATGGCAAATAATTACCATTATTTAATGGTAACTTGTGAAACCATTAAGTAGCAAGGCAATGTAGTTGCTAAAATGCAAAATGCTGTTTTTCTGGGGAATATATTTAATACCAGATCTAGATTTTTATTTTTTTTTT
>KZ506824.1:123436-141670 GCA_002844005.1 Limosa lapponica baueri | reverse complement strand
TCAATTTCAGATACCAGTAAGTTTGTGAAAAGCAGAATGATAATGAATTTTTTTTCAAGAAGTTTCACTTTTCACAAACGATTTTGAATGAAATGTGCTTTTCACACAAAAAAATTCAGACAGTCAAACAATGGAGTCCATGTGGAACTGAGGTCCATATGGTGACTCAAAGACATCATTATAAGACAGAAAAGGGGCATATCTCTGTCATGTGAAATATGGATGAATCCACCTCCACAAGATAATAGTTCTATTGTGTGGGTGATGCCCAAGTAGCTCCAACTTGCCTGTAATATTGTCCTGTAGGACTGACAAAACTTTGGTCAGGAATGAAGCTGAAGGTCGTTGGCAAAAGGCCAATCTCACAAATCCATACGAATAACCAAGCTCAAAGCCAGCCCCAGGGATCCTAGTTTCAGCCTACAAGGTAGCAATCTGTCCTGGAATTACAGGAAAGGAATTTGTGGGGTTTTTGTGGGGTCTGTTGGTCCACTTTATCACTCCTGACATAAATTCGTCTAATCTGTACTTCAAACTGTTTCACAATCTCCCTGGTGACTCTGACCTAAATATTGTCACACAAATTAAACTCAGTAGTTTCTAGTCTATTCGTAATGGAAGTAAGGCTATTCCCTCATTCTTTTCATATGTCCCATAAATCAGCTCTTTCTCTGGACAAACAACTCAAATCCGTTTTTTTTTTTCCTCAGAGATCTCTGTTCAATTGCCTACCTCTTTCTCAAAATGTAGTTCTCTAAACTGGCAATAGAACTCTCACTGAGACCCTGACCGTTCTGACTACAACAAAACGATTACTGCACGTGCTTAAGGAGTGGCAAATATATATATAAATATGCATTTGTGGGGTTTTTTTCTATTTTTCTTTTTCAACAGCAATGTGTTATGCCTGGTTCATGCTCACCTTGCGACCCATTATTGCCTCCCAGGTCCTCTTCTACAGTATTATTGCTAAACTAGACTTTCTTTGCCCAATACTTGCTGGAATATTTATTCTTACCTGGAAGGAACAATGTGTTGCGTTGGTGTGTATCAAACCATATGGAATTTCTTCAGTGCATTTATTCATGTTGTCAGGATTATGCTGACTTTTAAGCTTTTGTCCTTATGTCTGTTGACCCTCAAATGGAGTGGGCAGAGGAAGAAGGTATGGTGAAACTTGTTAGATCAAAATAGCAGCAACAAGAAATCCTCATTTGCAAGATGTAAGACTTTAGTGGGAGTTTTGAACTGCAATCATTAAAATGGACATGCAGAGGTAGATTTGGTTTTCAGGTCAAGAAGATAAGATTTGTAGTTCAGAAATGTTATAAATGCCTAACCATGACTAACCCCCCCCCCCTTCTACCTGGCAATTACTTCAAGTCAGAGAGGACATGAGACACATGAGACACACCATTACCTATTTTAAAATTGGCAGTCAACTTGGAAGAAATATATTAGATGTGGAGCTGGCCAGAAAAAACAGTATTTCTATCTTTTCTCAATAAAACTGTGCTACTGAGACAATAAATTCCTGAGATAATAGCAACAATAAAGGTGACGTAGGTGTCTGCTTCTCTAATGAGCAACATCCCAGGCTCTGTGTCACCATCATAAACACAGGCAAGAGTGCACCACATCTTCACTGCAGATTTAGTGTAAGTATCAAGCCTCAGATCCTTAAAAAGAAACAAAACAAAAACCCAAATTGAAAATATTTTGAACTCAGTAAAAGTGTTTTTTCTAACAAGACTTCATTTAATTAGCAAAACTGTGAGCAGGGCTGATCTGCTATGAGAAAATCCTGTTTGACTCTGGCTGTGCTGATACTTGCTGTTGGGTACGTGGGTACATTTGCACATGGGAAGTGAAGCAAACCCACAGCCAAGCTACAATAATTGCTGGGAACTGTCTGAAAAGTATTCTCTGCTGAATTTCATTTCCTCATCTTTTTCTCAGGCAATCACCCACACCAATTTTTGAGTGAGGACTGAGTAATGTTCCACTGTTTGAACCTCAATAACCAGGACATTCAGTATTTCTTTCATTGCACGACTGAAAGCAAACTTGTTGCGTGCAGTTTGCACCAAATAATAACAAAACTGGAGGAACAGAGGGGAATGGATGCCAAAATGAAAATAATTCAGCAACTACAGCAACAGCAGAGGCAAAATCATTCACATTGCCATGACCTCATCTCTAACCATTAGAAATTTCTCTGCCAAGGAGGCCTGTCCCAGCAGCTCGTATCTACGCAGTTCCAAATACAGCAGTGTGAAGTGGCAGTGCTATTCCACCGTCGCAAATGGCACCATGGAAAGCCATAAGAGAATAATCACTAGTGGGTGTCTTACAGAACAATTGCCTCTGAGGTGTTTTTTTTTTTTTTCTAGTGAACATTGCATACCCCAAAAGATCTGTGTAGATACTCATATACTAAATCCACAGTATTTTTTATTTTAGTTGTTGTTTGAAAGAAACAAATGGAGTTTAATGGGCTCATTATCACAGCTAAGGAGGGGAAAAAAGGTACAGCTGCTAATGCTGGAACAGACAACGTATTACATCTTGACCTTCAGCCCCCTTCACCCCTCCACCCTCTGTCCCTGGAAAAATCCTCTCCCATTGTGCCATGGTGTGAATCAGCACCTTTCTCTGGAGCTCTCCAATTAAGATTCAGCAGTGCTTGGAGAGCAGCAGTCGGCCCACACTGGACTAATTAATTTTTCCTGCCTGAGTAATTACAGTCCAGAGGTGACCATGAAAGACAAGCAAATCAATTAGTGTTTTACTGAGATCCTCATCAGTCACGGAGCACTAACCAAGAAGAAAAAAAATGACCAGAGACAGAGCTGGCCCCTGAACAACAAGCAACAAAGGTTGCTCTAAAACTGCTAAACTTCTATGCTGGAGATAGCAAACACCGTTCACAAAATCTCTTTTTTCTTTTTGGCCCAATCAGTCAGTTGCCACAGTCACTCTCTTGAAAATTCAAACTTCATCTCCTTCACTGGCACTCACATCACATGCAACTGATTCATATTCTAGCTAAAACCACTTCAAAGCTCAGCTTATAAAGATGAGCACAATGTTTTTGCAAATGTCTCAGCAAGTGTCTGGAGTGACTTTCCCACTTTCCAAACAAAGGCAATCTGCTGCTCTGCTGAACCAGTGCATTGCTGTCAGCAGCTCAACCTATTTTCCAGGAAAAACTTTTCCAAATGTGCCAGGGACCCAAGCAGACAACTGTCTCCGCATTCCACTTCATAAATTCATGAAATGCCTCTATCATCCTTAACAGAGAGCATCCCAGAGAAATATTGTCTCCTGAAATCCAAAGTTTTCTTCCTTCCCCATCTAATTTTTTCATGGAGTTCATGTAATCCTAGATGAAGAAGCAAGTGGTTTTGGCTGTGGTATGACAGAGAAGACCAAGTTTTTGCTACATGGCAAAGAACTGGGACACGTGGTTGTCCCAGAAGTCGGTGTGAGGATTTGTGAACAGGAGCTATCTCACTTGGAAGGGTGCAGGTGGGATGGACCTCACTGTAGAAGTGCCATGGGATTGTGCACAGCTAGAAGTGATTCTTCTGGCCAAGTAAAACCACGTGGAGAAGTCCAATGGGGTGCATATGTCCCAGAGCCACTAGTAAGCATGTGTTTGATCTGACTTTTGGTGGCTAATTGTGCTAAGAAATCCTGCTACCATCGTGTCCTTGAGCTTTCCTGAAGTTTGTCTCAGCAAGCCTCATCCCTCCATGGAGTGAAGGAGGGAATAGCACCAATTTAGGTAGGGAGAGTCATTGTAGAAGTCAGATGTTCCAGCACCTTTTCAAGATATGCAGCACCAGAAAACAGAGAAGCAACATTCTACATACCACCTTTTTTATCCTAAAACACCTGGATACCAGCAGTTACAGACCATCCAGTGGACATTCTTGCAAAAAGATTAATATTAGAAGGAGCCATGAAGACCCCTGAGGAGCACAAGGTCTCTGACCAGTCACACATGTGCCCATGTTTCAGCCTACAACCTGCACCAGAACCAAGGGCAACCTGGAGCACAGAAAGGATTGCGAGGGTAGTCTAAGGCACATCAAAGAGACCATAAACATAGAGAAGGTTGCATGGAGCCACTCTTTGCACCAGAGAAGATGTGTGTCTACCTGGCTGCAGAGATGTTCTTTATCTTTCCAGGCAGGACTGTGAGCTGACAGGAACTGAGCTGTAGTCTACACAATGTTCATGTTGCTGTGATGTCAGTGTCCCTGAATGAATGTTCTGTCACTGAATGAGGCTTTTTTTGCACATATTAACACCTGGAAGTTCTTGTAGAAATTTGGAAATGTGCTATCTCTAAGCAATTGCGCTGTTCATTCATATGCAGACAAGAAAACCCACAGTAGGGAGACTGAGTTAGACTACCACAAGGAAGTTGTTGACTTCCCAATCAGAACACCTGTGACAGAAAGATGTCGATGACATTGCAGACAGCTCAATACTTTCAGTACAGCGGCTAAGGCTGTACCCTGGCTCTGGAGTGTATTGCTGCTATGTTAAAGAAGATCTAATTGGAAAAATGGGTCACAGGCTGCAGAGATAGAAAGATCTGGAGATATCACCAGGTGTGAGTATCTGAGTAGGATTGCATTTGGATAGTTAGAAAGAGGAGTGCAAAAGAGAAGATGTGATGAAATGGTAAATTGGGCACAAATGTTGCATTGTTGAGTCTTCACAAAAAGGTGGTCAACAGAATAGGAGTCAAACTGTTAGAAGTGAGTGGTAGAACAAGAAGATACTTTGTCTCACCGGCTCTTATTACTCCTAGCTATGAGTAGTCAATAGAAGCTTTTTATGATCAAATGAAAGTCTTTGGCTGTCATAGGGGTAGTGTAACTCCCCATCTGCAGCGCAATGAAATGAGCTGTCACAGAGCTGCACTTCTGCTGATGCCCAAACTGAGTCACCTAATCAGCAACTTTTGTCTATTGCTCCTTGTTATACTGGTAACACCACTCCATTCTCTTTGTAACTGCTTTCAAGTAGCTGCAGCTACTCTTAGAGCCTCCTTCAAGCCCCTCTTCACCTGGATAACTCAACCCAACTCTCTTCGTGCCGGCTTGTGGGACTGGAACCGGGGTCTGACCATTTTCATCACCATTTGTTGGCCTCTCTCCTCTTTCTCCATATCCCTCTCAAAGCAGGAGAGACGATCCCTGAAACTGGCTACAATAAGTCGTGTTTGTCTGCATCAGCACTGACCAGAGAGGAAACTACTTTCCCTCAATCTGCTTGCCACAATCCTCCTAATGTTGGCCAGGACATGGTTTGCCTCATCTGCAATGAGAGCAAGCTCTTGGTAGACATTCAACCTTGCATCCACAATTTCCTCCAGCAGGACCTGCGACTTCTCGACGAGACTGAAAGCATCCAGTGCTGTCAGACAAGGGATCTGGGCTGATGCAGACTGACTCTGGGATGTTATGGTGCATGGATAGACCTGAAGAAGTGGAGAAGGGCATCTCGCTAAACCCTCTCTTCAAAACATGCGTATGAACACACGTGTGTCTGTATACACACACGAGCATGTGTGCACATGTCTGTGCTGATGTGGGGATAAGTCTCTCTCCCAACTGCCTGCTTCAAGGGCAGATGGTTGTCTCTATAAGTTAGATCAAGGCTTGGAGACTTTTCGGAAGGAAGCATTAACCACATGTGTTACTTGAACAGGAACTGAGTGGCTTTGGAGCTGTTGTGCACACAGCACAATGCAGTTGCTGCCAAGAGCTTTCCAGGATGCTCCTGTCGTGTACACAATCCTGCTTCCAGCCATTTCAATCAAGACTCGTCAAGAGTCAGTGGCAGGGACTTCAAAACAAGAATCAGCCAGGAGAAGAAGAGGATGGAGCAAGAAGAGCACTTCTGCCCCACCATTGACCTCCATGTCCCCTGTCCAACAGGTGCTCCGCGGTGGGGCAATGTTCCCCTGACAGATACCATTGGTCAAACACACCATGCTACACCCCGAACATGGGCTGATTCGTGAACAAAATGCCATTCTCTGTTGTGGAGTCTGACAAGGTTTGTTTAACTGAGGTCCCGTAACCAAGCTAAGAAAAAAACATGTGATGATCAAGGTGGCCAGCAGTGTTTTTCTGCCTGGTTTTGAGCAACCCGATGCTCCATTTCAGTCTACGGCCCATCATCCAGAGAAGCCGTTTACTATAAAAAGTTGTTCTTATTAACTACATTGATTATCTACATTGTTTGGGGGTCTTTAGGGTGTTTTTTCCCCATGCACAGAAGCTGGTTAGGTTTTTCTTGGCCGCCCAAAAATTATGGCCCTTTTCCATTATGAGCTTTTCTTGCCAACACATTTATTTTTACACTTGATTGCCTTTCAGTTCCTCCAGAACTTGCTTTGAAGAAACATTGCATTTGGAAAGACCCAGTCCCTGAGTTCAGCAAGAACTTGTGGAGAGGGATGAAATTGTTGGGATTTTTTGCTCTACTCTTTCTCCATGTTTCTTTCCCATCATTCCCCCTACTGTCAAGTGAAAGACCTTGTTTTTTTGACTCTACCAACCTCAGCGAAGCGGAGACTGAAGGGACCCTGAGGCGCTATTACTGCAATGAATGGTGCACCAAGGGTTTTTTGTCCTTCGATGTAAGCAGCTCGCAGCATGGCAAACCCACTCCATTGGGTCATAGAGGTTAATAAAAAACACAACAAATAATTTATCAACATAGTGTTTGAAAGCCAATGTTGGTGACAATAACCACATTTGCATCCCAGAGTAATTATCTTTTGCTATAAGATATAAACCTCCCCAAAATTCTCCCGCCCCCCACGCAATGGCGCCAAGAAGATGATTTCTCTTGACGCGCTGAACTTTTGAACCCGATGAAAAAATCTTTTTTTTAGTTATACAAGAGAGTCATCCAAAGTTCATTGCCCTTTCTCACATTTGCACCACCAAAGGGACATAAGGAAAAACATCAAGTGTAATATCCGTCAGTGTTAGTGAGGCATTCAGAACACATCACCGATGCATAAATAACCCAAATGAAACTCCAGTGGCAGGAGGAGGTTCTGGAAGAACGGAGATACACAACGATATTTAATTGCAAATTGCATCAAAATGATTGTCTTTACTCATCAAAGGACTTCTCACAATCATTTCTTTGGTTCAGATGTGAGCCCGAAATCCTGGATGCCCCCATCCCAAAGCTCTGGATTTTTCTTGGTTCACTGGCTACTTTTTCCTGCCAAAGCTCATAAAAATCCAGATACCAATTTATTTAACACGAGGGGTGTGAAATCCCCACTTAGGGAAGGTGGAGTTAATTGGAAAAGAAAAAAAATCATAAATCCAGGCCACTGAGCAGTTTGAATTGGTGAGCTCTGCTGTGACCTTGATTTGTTGTGGTTTTATTTCTGAAATGTTTTTCCCAACAGAAGTTGGATAGAAAAATGTCTCCACTGGAATCACCAAGCTTTGGCTTTTCCTACCCCTTAAACAGAGGAGTGGGTGTGTAGACTTTGTGTAAGGCAAATGCTGAATAAAAAAAGCCGTCTGATAGGACCAGCAGAAGAAAGCAGGCATCCAGCTTGCACAGGTAGTCCATCTAAGGGGAACCCAGGGCTGCCGAGCAGTTGCTGCTACCAATACTTATGCAAATAAAATTCTCTGGAGCACTTTCATTTCTATAACCAGAAATTCGGTCAGGCATGACCCACAACATGCACTATGAAGAAGGTCAGGTTACACAGTCACAAAGTTGTCTGCTGGTGGGAGACTCTCTGAAGACTCTCAAATGAAAATGCTGCAGTGATACCGCCCACAGCAACATAAACACTGCAGCCTGGTAGAGATCTCAGTTACCAGGGGCAATGACAGCGAGGCTGAACAAAGCACAGGAGGATGTAGACCATGGACTGATCTTGCACTAAGGAAGAGATGATCCTGACAGACTCAGTCAAAAATAGCCTGTGGGATATGTTAATTTGAAGAAAACAAAAAGTTTCCTAATCTGGAATTCCTAGAACGGTTCTTATGTTCCTTTCTAATATATGTCCATTAATTAATAAGAGTAAGGCACTGTGACATGAAACTCAAAGAAAGCTATAATTACTGCATCCTCTCCTTTTTGCACCACTACTTTGATTGTTTGGTGAGGGATCCCTTCACTACTTCTACGTACTCGCTGCATAATATTGCAAACCAATAGCTTCTACTCTTGTTGGTGAACACGCACATTTCCTCTTTGTACATCAACTTTCCTCACATTAACCTGTGTGGAAATATAGGTGGAGAGGAAAGAGACTGTCATGGTCAACAACAGCACCCATTGCTGCTAACATACCCCTTGTTGTCAGACCCAAATCAGGTGTTGTCAAAATCTATCCGGATGGTAGGGGAAAAGAGAACATGACTGTGGAAATCTTACCCACGAGGTATGAATATTCCACTCTCGGTGAGTCAACAAGCATTTCTATGGCTTTCAGTGGAACAGTACCTGTAGAGGAGGCAGGAAATAGCTACCAGCACTATTGTCTGCAGGAGTATCAAGATGCTGATTTGAGGATGTGATCAGAAATAATGCTGGGTCATTAAGAGCCTCTCTTTAGCCTGAGCATTGTGTCAGTAATGCTAGACCAGGCAGCTATTACAGTAATCTGCTGTGGGAAAAGGGCAAATAGCATGTTCATGAAATCAGCCTGTGATAACCAGCTGACATTCAGAGAATCATAATAATGATAGTTAATGAAAAAGAGGGAATTATGAGAGGGCACAAATGCAGGAGAAACAAAACTGAGGCTCAGTGTGGAAAACTGTAAATTATTTGAGAGTTATTTTACAGCTATTCAACAAGCAAAGTAACCAAATGGAGATGCTGCACCGAAATAGGGTCTGAAGTAGGGATATATGGCACATGACACAGGAGAGGGCAGGGACAGAGATCACTGAATAAACTTAATATTGGTGTATGGTATAAAGAGCAAGGGTGACAAAGATACCCTAAAGTATTATGGCTGGTTGAAAATGCCAAAACAATTAAACAGGAGATTTCCAAGAGAGGAACCTTTCTGAGCGCCATAGAATGAGATGCCTTTTTTGGTCCTTTGAAAAGTTCCAGAGTTAAAGTCAGGAAGGAAATAAAGGCAGAGCAATACCTCCTCCAGCCACCAAGTCAGAACAAAAGAGCAGGAGAAAGCATATACAAATAATTATTTTCTGTCTTCGGGTATTTTAGACATCTTTTGTTTATTGAAAATGAGGTGCAAATGCAAACTTTATTTACATGTATCACTGAAACAAATGAATGGAGTTTACATCTTTCCAGTGAAAGAAATTAATTTTTGATTAATCTTCCTTCTCTTTTTTTTCCCTTGATAAATATTGAAAAAAAAGAGATTTCAGCCTGTACAAAAGGGTTTTTCAATCTTAGTTTATCCTCCCATTTTCACTCCACTAGATTGTGCTATCCATATGTATTTACTGTCATGGTACAGCTCACTGAGACTTGCTGGTTGCTACCAGGGTTCTGAGTATGTTTTCTCCGTAATAATCCATTGAAATTTCCTAAAACATACCTGGCTTTATTTTTCAAACCTCAATTTTATCATTTGTCTTCCTCCAACAGTCACTCGCAATTGCTAGCTGTTGGGTACATTTACTGTACATTTACTGAGTGCTAATTGCCAGTGGAACTGAACAATTATATGCACACATACACACACACAAGCATACACATATACATATATGTGTATATTTGTGCTAATACAAATTTGCAAAGAAGGAAGAGTTCAGGAAGGATGGAAATGAGTAAAAAATCATGGTGCGTTTGGCAAATCTTTTCAATCAGAAAAAATGGGATTTTGTTTGAAGTCCAAAAATTTCTCCTTAGATCCTTGTAGAGAACCATCTATCTGAACAGTCGGACTGCTTACTTGTGACATTTTCAAAATGAAACAATCCTACCTTTGGCTCAGAATAACATCTGTAAATGTTTACATTTGTAAAAGAAAAAGAAGTGACACTTAGAGAGCCTGTGGAACCAAAGAGGAAGAAAAAATGTCATTTCCAGTCTCAGGAAATTCCTCAGAGATTTTGTGTGTGTTTGTGTTTTGTTTTATTTTATTTAATGAAAACAACAAAACACAACAAAAATAATTTAATTTTGATTTGAGCATACTGCCCTCTTTCCTTGGTTTGGTAAATTAACAATTGATTATTCAGCTTCTGCTGTAGGACTCCTGACACTGCATTTATTTACCTCTCTGCAAATCTTCCCATTTAGAGCATTCACAGCTCCATAACTTCTCACGAATAATGCAGTAACTAGTATAAATGTGACACTTTCATATATGAGTCCTGATCTGATTAATTGAGACCTGCAGCATCCTATGATCTATGTTATCTCATCCTGGCAGTTTCTATTTATTAGTTTGACCTGAAATACACTTTTAATTGATTTTTATCAACAAATCCAAAGAACTGCAGTTCGATTTTTTACTGTGCTTGTAGTCATCTTGGATCTTCACTGAAGTCGCAGCGAATTTCATAGTTTAATGAATTTCTCTATCAAAAGCACAACAAAGCACCTTATGTATGTATTAAAATGTTAAACAAAATATGGCATAAATAATAAGAGAGCAAAATGCAAAACCACCCTACTTAAAATCTTATTAAATTAGAATTATGTCAACAATGACAAAAAGAAGTTTGATATACCACACAAAAAAAATAGTAAACCAGTACTTGGAACTGGGAAACAGCTTGGATATGAATTTTTTAAAAAGTCCAAATTCAGCACTAATTATCAACAAAAGTTTGGAAAGAAGAGGGCTAATATGACACTATAATTCTTTATTTCAGTCTCTCTGAAGAAAGACATGTATCTTCTTCTGAAGGCCTGTGGCAAAGGAACTTGAAGCTTCAGAGGCTCTGGTTGGACACTAGGAAAAGCTCCTTTCCCAGGAGGGTGGTGCAGCCCTAGCACAGGCCACCATGGAGGTGGGTGATGTCCACCATTTGAAGTTTCCAAGACTCATCCAGACAAAACCATGGTTGCCTTAATCTAATGCTGGGGACAGTTCTGGTGTGAGTGGGAGGTTGGACCAGTGACACCAGAAGTTCCTTCCACCATCCCCACCAAGATCTCTAAATAACAGGAGGATTTGGTAGATGAGGGGACAGCAGAGCAAAGATCCACCTCACTTGCTGGATGGCTTTCCACTGAAGGTTTCTTCTGCTTATCTATCACCCAAGCAGCCCAAGAACTTGTGCATGGCAAGACACATTTGCTGGCATTGATGTATGCACAGAAAACACCACTTTCCTCAGTCCTTTCAGTATTCCCCCAAAAACACACCCAGGCAACCTTGGGCTGCTTGATAGCATCCTTGATGGAGGACCACTCCTTCTAGCCCAGCACCAGCTCAGTCCTTGGTTCCCATTCCTATTCCAGTGCTTCTCATGATGGTGTGGTGCTTGGGAATGTGTGGGAATCTACATTGCAAATGTCCCTGGAAAGACCTGAAGAGTCAAAGCTTTCATCATGTTCTGCTACTGAAAGTGCATCAGAAAGGAGTTACAGATCCTAAAGCTATTTGAGGGTGTAAAATAGGAAATATGAGTGTGCACTAGATCCCGTCCCTGAGCAGATGAGCGCAAAAACATTGTGAAAAAAGGGTAAGTGCTCAGCAGAGCTGGCCCAACAATGAGCTACGATGCTCATTGTATTTGGTTTGGCTACTAAGTGTCCTGACAAAAGCTATATAAAGGATAAAGGATAAAAAAGCCTTGATGAGAAGAAAAAAGGTCCTCAAATATTTCTCTTGGAGGCAGAGGTATGAACAAGATAAACAAAGTGGAGCAGACCCAGAGGTAAGTGGAAAAAACATGAAAATATGAGGCAAAAATGTGTCAAACCTGTGAAAAGCCATTAAAGAAATACAGAAGAGGGAAAATAAATATGCAGAAGAGGAACAGTGCAGACAATGGGTAAAATGCCTTAAGAAAAATGCTTCACCATGGGCTTGTATCTAATAATCACAGGAAGATCAACCATTATGCAAGAGTCTGCAGACCAGAAAAAACCAAGGAAAGAAAGCACGATACCTGGGATACAAGCAGTGGCTCAGAATATCAGATTTTATACATTTATGACATTAGCACATTCCAAAACAGCAGAAATATTTTTTTAAAGCTCTGACTAGCAACAGATAAGGGAAAACCTGGCAGAGGCACACAGACAAACAGGAAATTGAATGGGAAGCAGACATCAATGCTTCTGCGAATGAGTAAAGCTACAAAGACTTGTGCTGTATTGTGCCAAGGGAGAAAGCAAACCCAGAGCTACCCAAAAAGAAATTAAAATTTCATGCACAGTCTAAGGCGGTGTAAGACACCAACGTACTAGGAAGGATATTCATCAGCCAAACAGCACAGGAATCATTGCTTTCAGCAGTAAATTAAAGGAAACCTGACATGAAATCAGAGACAAATAATCCATACAAAACCACAGGAGTGAAACGGGTAAGCAAACATAAAATATTCAGAGCAGACAGTATGATGCTCATATGATGCTAGCAAGAAAGAAATCCTGTCTCATAATCCAGGACCACAGATATTGTTGCAACTTCAGAGCTAGCGGTTTCAATGTGTGCTGAGCTTCAGATGCATCTGCCCTCCTACACTTTCTTTTGCGCAGAGAAGACACGACCCTGAATGAGGTTGTGAAGACCTTGACAGAAATTGATATTGCAGAAAGCATCAGCCGCATAAGCTGCGGCATGGGTGTAAGGAGGTCCTAAGGCACCCACCACGCACCCTGTTTGTGATCTTTTCGGGGAACCATGCCTCAGACTATCACAAATATTAAGGCATGCTGAGGGCTCATTACTAGCATTGCAGATGAAATCAGACAGATCACCAGCTCCTGATGTCCGGGAAGAGAAGCTCGACTGGGAGAACATGGAAACCATTCTGAAGTTGAAGGCTGTTCTTCAAGGTAGACTTGATTATGAAAGGTAAAACCAACTCCACAAATGGGTTCCGTGGCCATCATGCTTCATTCTTGGTGGAGAAGCTGAAGTCAAGCCTTCCTTCCAGCTGAGACAAGAGGGAATTTAAAGTTGTGCATCCTGTGACTCTATCTAGCTTGAAGGTATTTAGCATAAGTAGGTGAGGCCATCATACAGTGTGCACAGAAGTGTGCACACCAAGGGAAGTGAGGGAAGTAGGTGGGTTTTGAGCTGTGCTGCAGCTCCTGTGCAGTTCAGCAAATCATGGTGATACGTACATCCCCTTGGGCAGAAATGTAGGTGCTGGAATGATTATGCACAGTTTTAGAGACCATGATTTAGCCCTTTGGGGCCTGATCTCACATGTGGGTCTCAACCAGATGGCATCTGTAGGGAGACCTGGGACATAGAGGTAGATGTCCCTCCAATGTCACTCTTCAAGTTTCTATCACTTTTGAGAATTGTAACCCTACACACTCATGGTAGATTCTGATTACACAACAGTTTTCCATCAGTGTTTTTCCACTGATGCCCACTGAGGGATGCCTGACTCGCATCAGTGTGATGGGAGAGAAAATTAAACCACTCAGCAGTCAGTGGTGTGCCTCCATGGAGTGTAGCAAAGAAGCTTTCAGGGAGATTTCGGGCTGCTGTTTGCTTACCGGCTGATCTTCAAAGCAACAAGCAGAGCAGTAATTTGGGGAACGGATCATAGAGGACAGAAACAGCATTATGCTGTAGACTTCCCTCCCTGGGTCAGTAAAGGAAAAACTTCTAGCCAGGGAAGAGCAAATTTTTACATGAGACCTATCCAGCTGAGATTCCTTCTTGATAGTTTGCTCTGAAAGCAGCCCAGGTAGGACCAGTTTCATATTTGGGAGAGCAGCATCATTCCCCTCCCCAGTGGCAGATATTTCGCCTGTGGCTATATGAAAAACACATTGCCCTTATTTATTACCCGCTTTGAGCACAAATGCTCCACCTGCCAGCATAATCTGCAAAATGCCACCTCTGTCGTGTTTGTCAAGTGGTTATGGGCTCAGGAGCTTCCCTTAATGGTTTGCAGGTGCTTTATACACCCAGTGCAGATGGAAGAACCCAGGTGACCAGGGACTCACAGCATTACCAAGACACTTTGGGAGAGTGGGTGATCTCATGCAGAAAGTAGGGCTGAGATGAGAGATGGCGTGCTGAGAGGGGTCTTGTTACAGTAATTGGTCATGGGAGATCCAGGAGCAGACTGTCTGGCTGAGACTAATGCACCAAGCTGGCACCAATCCTGCTGAAAATGTGGCTTGGGAGCTGATGCTGACCCCACAATTTGTTCAATAGGTTTCCAACAGAGATTAGGTCTTGCCCCAGATGGAGACAACACTCTTCCCTAGTAAACTAGGCCAGTGGGGTGGGAGGTGAGCTTTCCAGAGAGGAAAGAAGGTTAATGCCTTTTCTGGCTTGCCAAGACCCTGCTCCGTGCTTGTTCCGTCTGTGGGCTGAGGGTCTGTGTCTGGGTGGGCAAGTATCAGCTGCACCCACTTCCATATGGCTCAGAACTACTTGGTCCCTTGCATTTTTTATGGTTCTCCTCCTCCTGTGGCTTGTGTCCCTTGCTGTTTGTCAGTCCTGGGCTCTTGGGAAGGGCTGTCACTGCAGGAAATAAGGCTCTCTACCTTTAGGGGCTTTCCAGGATCACATGAAAAATAGGCAAACATATGCCCTGTTCAGCTATTTCCAGATTTGTAGCGCCAGAAGGAATGATGATGAATAACAGCCAAAGAAAAGACTTGCTAGATTCATTGGTTTCAGTCTGATGCTTCACATCAGTATTTTTCATTTACAGGACATTTCAGAACCATTGTGCATCAATCATGGGCAGAGAATGGATTTGGCAGGTTCAGGTGTTGACCCAAAGATTCAGATGTACATCCAGCTTCTGCTTTCTAAATGTAGGTGTACAGAAGTGGCTTATGACTACAGAAATATTTACATCAGTTACAAACAAGCAAACCTAAGCTTCTCCTGACAAATGCATGCTGAAATGTCTTTTTCCTTTGGAAAGGAAGTAGGAGTATGAGAAAATCAGACACCATAGGTCTGGAATTATGAACTAAAATATTGATGTTCTTATTATGAGTCGAACTCTTTATTGCAGCCGAATGTTAGATTATGACAGCTAATGGTCTATACAATCAATTTGCTATATTATTTATATCAATCATCTAAACTACACCTAGCTCTCTCACTATGCATGACTAAGGTTTGAAAGATTACTGCAGAGAAGAATTTGTGGATAGTAATTAAAATAAAAGCATTGAGTTAATTTCCATAGAACTTGATCCTTTCACTGATTTACAGTGACCATTTACATACGTGATTTTTCCTTTTTTTCTTTTATTTTACATGCAGGGTTGTCAAGGGAGCAGGATTCTCATGAAATCAGCTATGATTTACTTCCCACATGGGGTTCAAGCTGGGAGGCAGTTGCTTAGACACTGCATTGCCTTGAGTTTCCTCCTCCTGTTTACAATTGTTTGTTAATGTGTTGGGCAGCTGAAATGTCATAGGACTAAGATATCCCTTCTTGCTCCATGAGTAATGAAATCAAGCAAAATCATTACGGGAATCATAAGTTCAAATATTCAAACGTGAACATCTAAATTTGTAGCATCTTTTTAACTGAAGAACAAGGTAATGACAAAGTGTTCTTCAGGATAATTTACAAGTGGAGCAAATGGTTACATTTGTCAATTAATTACTAAGACTAAATGTTTTAAGCAGGGTAACAGTGATATTTGTTTATCTTGAAGTCATTTCCCAGGCACTAAACAAGTTCTGGGCATGTCTTCCTCTCTCTAAGGGATCAATATCCCTCATATTTGTCTACCATAATGTTTACACCCAAGCAGGATTATTGGGAAGGGCAAAAGTTTGACAAAGCACCTAGAAAAGAAAGCCACAAGCAAATGCTTTAAACTTTACAATTCACATTTATTTTGAAAAAATGTTCTGTTAAAAATACTCCTACAAAGGCATTGGAGCAGTGGGTTTCTGTTTCCTTTATAAATACATCTGATTTATTTCTTTCTTTATTTTTCTCAGTAACATCAAAAGACATCTGACGAAGCCAGGGGAAGCCCTGGTCTGAATGGAAGACACATCCCTGTGTAACAAGGACCTGCACACTATCTCCCCATTCACAATTAAAAAAATACAAATACTGTCATGAAAAGTGTTACATTGTCCGGAGGGCCATGGCCAGTGTACAGGATGACAAAGAGTAGGAAACCAGGGTTGGGGATGCCCCTGGAGCCCAGCTGATGTATGCGTGGACTAGGGTTAGGGGGATGACAAGATGTAGCATTGACTAGACACACTTGTCTTTGGGCAGTTGAAGGATACATATACTTTACCCATCCTATACTGGCAGCTCCTTCCAAAGCTGTGACAAGGAGGTCAGAGCCCAGCAAAATCTCCTCTCCCTACAAACCTTCCCTATGACACAGGCAGCTCCTCCTCAAATCTTCTAGTGAAGGCTGATGGTTTCACATCTTGTCACGCTGGAGGAGACATACGAGCAAACCACAGTAATCCAACGGCCTGACAGGCAAGAGGATTTGTTGCCACAGAGCTCAACCACTCTCTTCCCTGCTACATTACTGCCACCTTCCCATTTCACCTCAGACCTCAGCACAAGACTTCCCTCCCTCCAGGACGTTCTTGCTTTCTCCCTTGCATTGCTGACCCGGGCTTTAGTCTTTGAGCTAGGAAAAGACATTCCCTGCAGGACTCTTTTAAAATGGAAACACGGACAGCTATGTTGTCTATTCAGTTACTCAGAAGCCCACTGATATATGGCACCTGGGGCTGCAGAGGGCAGTTTGACTACCTGTGCCCAGCTCACCTCCTTGAGCTCCTAGTTGTAACTCATCTGTGTCCTGCACCCCACCACCTCTCATACCACACCTTGCTAAGTGAGCGGGGATCACAGCTCTACTTGGGTTAGTGCTTTGAAACACCAGGCTCATTTCTCCAGCAGGAATTACTACTGCTTGGTTCTGGCTTAAGCACTTGAACACTCCCACAAAACTTAAAGTGGGGCCTCAAAGCACGCCCTGGATGGACTGACTTCACAGCCCATCCAAAACAGATGGCATGGCACAGAATGACACAAGGCCTTTCCAAAGCAGACCTGGGAATAGAAAACGTGTCCTCAGACTGATGGGCATGCTCATTTATCTGTGGGTAAGAGGCAGGGTTGGACCCTTTTCCCTGAACTATTCCATGGGAACATTGACCAAGGATCCTGACACACTTCCCCCAGTTTCATATAACTTTCTACTTCTTTATCCAGGAAGATCTGGGATGCGAGGTGGCTGATGTTTCCATGGAGGAGAGGGAGGAAGACAGACAGGCAGAGGAGGAATTTTTTCATGGGAAGAAATGTAGCTAAAATCAGGTTCCCTGCAGAGACGTGCTGAGGCAGCTCGAAGGAAGCGAATCCTTGGTGATGGCCCAAACCTAAAAAAACACCCATCTCTCCTATACTGAGAAAGGGACAGAGGGCAGAGAAACAATGCAGAGAATAGACAGCTGATGGTGGAGGGCAAGAAATAAAAAAGAAGAGGGTGCAAGGGTCGCAGGCTGAAAGTTGGATGGAGAGGTCGCTGAAGGAGGGCATCCAACGGAATGCCCTCCAATGTAGGGGTCTGTGCTTGGCTCTACAAGTGAAAGAACAGATGCAAACTCCCAGTCCCTGATTTCTCCCTGTCCAGCTCTAGCAGGACGGCAAAGGGTGATGTGTGGTCTTGGGTCAGGAGTGCCATTACAAAGAAGCAAAAAGTGAAGCCAGAACCTCAGTAGAAGAATCTGGATGATCTTGGAGAAGGACCAAAGCCTGGCACACTGGAGGTATGTGCACCAAGGATTACTCTCCTTGCAGAAGGGGCACGTGTCAGGGCACCCACAAACTGCAGTTGTCTGAGAGCCTAAGCTCATGTTTCATCTCTCCAACTCCCTCACCCTCCAGAGAATCTTTCCTTCCCCCTGCTCAAGCAGGTTTTTTGCTGCCCAAATAGTCTCACTGTTTGACGGGACAGGGGTTACCAAACTTGTCTGCCCACTCTGCACGTGGCTTATCCTGGATGGGGTGAGCTGGGCTGTCTCACTTCCTGCCACTATTGAACAGCTTGGAAGAAATCTCTGGA
>KZ506824.1:81402-109462 GCA_002844005.1 Limosa lapponica baueri | reverse complement strand
GTAGGGGGAGGTTCATCCTGAAACACAGAAACAGAGAAGGAGCAGAACAAACAGCGATGAGCGTGTGTATTTCTGTGCCCTCCATCGGCTGGAGGGACTGGGACCAGCATCATTCACAGTGTCTGCACCACACCATATTAAGAAGTACCACCCAAAAAGCACTCCTATTCAGCTGAGGGAAGGATTGTGCAGAGTATCAGAGAAGACTTTCTGGATCAGTTCATACAGAAGAGGTAGGAGCCATCAGAGATGACAGGATGCAGCTCTAAAATCCTGGCTGCACAACGGGAGAAAGTACATTCTCATAATGGGGCCAGTGCTTCCCACAAGTTGGTGTACCCCCACCGGGTCCAGAGGGACATCATACCACCTGACGAGGCTCTATTTGCCTCCACTGCATGTGCGATTGTACCACCAAAGCAACCACACCCATCCAGCAATCGCAGGCACATGAGACCAAGATGTTCCTCTAACTGTGGAGAGCACGCAGTCCAACTCAATGAGCTGTCTGTGTTCACCAGATCTAACCTGTCCACAGGAAAAGGACCAGAGTAACCTTGACATCTTTTAATGCCCTTTGTGTAAAGGACCAAATAACACAGGCCAAGCTATGTCTGAAATAGCTAGCCTAGGGAGATGCAAGGGTGGTGCCCACGAGGACACAAAGGACAGCAGATCTGCAAATAGAAGCCAAAGGACAAAAGGAAGACAGAAATACATACCCAGAGGAAAGAGGTGCCATGGCTTTCAGGCTGTTAGGATTTCGGATCATTTTATCCAAGGTGTTTACAATTTGTCCAAATTTGGGTCTATGGTTTCGATCCTTCTGCCAACAGTCAAGCATTAGCTGGTGCAAAGCATTTGGACAATCCATAGGGGGTGGCAACCGATAGTCCTGCTCAATAGCATTTATCACCTGAAAGAGGAGAAAAAAAGCTCAATACAGTAGCAATAAAACCTATTTAATTCATAATGTTCATTTTCTTGGATCCTGGAGGTGACTGGGTCAACCATACTGCAGTGGGGCTGCTCTGCCTACACTTACTGCTGCCTTTCACCTCAGCCACCTTGCAGTGGCGACTCTGGGCACTCCTCCCTAACTCCCAGCCCTCTGCACGTCGCATTGTCCTGTAAGGGGATGCCAGCCTCGCTCAGCCCACACGCAGCCTTGCTGACTCCTTTTGATGAGCCACACGTATCTCCTAATCTGGCAAAAGAGAGCATCCCCGCTGCCTTGACAAAGATGTGTGAGCCCACAGCTCCAGATCTAGGACAGGTGAGTCAGAGAGAAGGGTTCCTGTTTTCAGATGGGCACATAGTACAACACAACAGTTCACTATGAGGAGAACATCCCCATTCAGTGAAGGTTCAGCTCATGAGCTACGGACGGGGGAAGCTTTCCCTGTGTTTTCTTCCTTCAGTAGCGCTTTCTACTCCTGCCAACAGTCCAGCCCTTCCAGGCACCAGTGTCATGCCACAGGACAGGGCTGGGTGTGCGGAGCCGGCAGTAAAGAGCTGCATCTCTCCACAGTCATGCAAACTGAAGCACACAGTGGGGAGGACCAAGACCTTGGCCAGGCACAGGAGAACTTTGCTACAGCATGCAGAGAAGGTCTGCAGCATGCCTTGCCTAAACCAGACTGCAGCTCTGCGGGCCAATGCAAGAAGGCTTTGGCTGCTGCCTGTTTGGTCTCTCCTTACTGCGCCACACAACCTGGGAAAATGCCTGATCTTGCAATGTTCAGTGGGAACAGCACATGCACAAGGGCTGGAGGATCTTCTTCAGGGGGAAACCCATCTCCCTGACACTCTGCACCTGTAGCCTTCCGTTTTCTCCTGGGTAACCAAGGAGGATGGTGCTGCACAGCTTCTTCCAGAGGCATGTGTTCCTCTGTCAGAGGCATGTGACAGTCAGGCTTCTCCTATCTTCTTGGCCTTACGCATCCTATGGTCATACGTGCAGCATGGGCAACAAAAGGCAAACAGAAGGAGCCATGGACACTAGAAACAGGCTTGTGCATGGCAACAAAAAACAGAAGTGAGGATAAAAAGCCGAACTGAGGATACTGCAGTAACCGAAATCAGGGGCAGAATTTTGAAATAACCAGCTCTTTACAGTGACGATAAAAAAGGGGAGGGAGATCAACAGAATCTCCTTCAGAGATCCAGAGAAAGGACCTTGATGTCTCTTGTTACTCTCACCATGTGATCAAGGCTGCCATGGTTTTATCTAGCCATGACTTGGATCATTCCAAGGACAGAAATCTGTCTGGTGGGCTACCCCAGGGCTGTACCACCCTCTGGAGAAGGACTGGCTGTACCCATGTAGCAGCATGATGAATACACTCTTGGGCAGGAAGACTGCATAGAAAAAAATCAAGGATACTGCAGTTGGGATTGTGAGAGCAGCAGGAAAGAGTTGGCAGAGAGGTGACACTGGAGGTCCTGTGGTAGCAGGAGGTTGCTGCTCCAAGACAGGGTGAGTGGCAGATCCATGACAAGCAATCCAGGGTGTGAGGTGGGGCAATTGGAAGGGTTTAGGAGAGACTGTATCTTCAGGCAGAGAACGGCCTGGGAGGGTGCTCCAGACTCTGATGTTTGTGGCCAAGGTGCTGGGCAGGCTGACCCAAGACAGATGGGGGCTGCTGCCAAAATGTGCCAGATGAGAAGAGCCTTCCCTCCCTTCTGCCCCCCTGGGTGGGCACAACTGTGCCCCACCGGGCCTGCGAAGGTCTGACCTAAGGCATTGCTGGTGTGCTTTGTGCAGCTCTGGGCTCCCGTTCAGGGGTTCTTCCCAAGAAATGCAGGCTGTACCCTCTCCCAGCTCTCTGGATGGCAGATCTATCCGAGACAGAGGGGAGGGGAAGCACGGGGGGAGCAGAGCTGGGGAGGGTCATCACGTAAACATCGAGGGCTCGTCTCTGGCACGGACCGAACAATTTCCCAACAAGCCACCCAGCCTTGCTGCCAGCAGATGCATCCAGTGAGGGGGCAGAGGCTGCTCTCTCCGTCTCCGCTCTGCTCCTGGCCTTCCCGGCTGCTCACACCCCAGGGTCAGGAGGCCAACCCGCCCTGAGTATCCACCACACACTCATTCAAAAGGAAGACCAGCGGCAATTAAGTGGTGACAGTTTCTGGGGCGCAATGTCCTGTGGCAGGAGAGGATGAAGAGGCTGGGGACAGGCGCCATGCAGCAAGCTGTGCCGAGGAGATGCTCTGCCATCCCTGCCAGCTGAATCGGGGCTGCCACAACACAGGGGTTGCAGCAGAAGAAACCATTGAGGGAAGAGGTCCAGGGGAGGAGGACAAGGGAGGGGGACAGCAGAGGGCTATGTGTACAGAGAGATGCCGAGGCAGGGAGAAGAGCAGTGACAGCTGGCTGCAGGAAATGCTTGAAACTGCAGGTATTAATGAAGCCTTAATGGGAAGGGAATAGTCCTTTCTGAGGTGGGCATATCTCTCCTTCCCCTTTGGTTCAAACAATTCATGCAAAAACTTTTCTGGTATGCCAGGAGCTGAGGCAAGGCCATGGGCAGCCAAAGGTGCTAAGATATCATGTATCCACTCCAGGTGTTGGTGACTCACTTGAATAAATTCCCCACCAGGAGCTAGGGAGGAAATTGTCCCACTCTGGAGCAACCTGACATGGCATAGATGGAGTTATATTGACTTGAAAAGGGTCTGATTTGCCATCAGGGGGGAGGAGTTGCAGGAGTCAGGTGGGAGCTTGGCTCTCACTCTCCCCTTATTAGACAGACGTGGCAGTATGAAGGCTTCCAATGGACTGCCCAGAGGCAGCTCAAAAACAAGCTGGAAGCCAGGCAGGTGCTGTAACATGCAGATTTGAAAGACCCAGGCTTGCAGCAGAGTGGGAGGACAAGCTTTCTGCACACCAAGAGTCTACTCAAGACCTTGGTGTTAAATCCTGAGGGCTCATGAGGCAAAGACTGCACGAAGAAGGGCAGCTCTTCAGTGAGCCAATGTTAGAAGAGAACTGGGTGCCTCAGGGGGTCTTCTGGACTTACACGTGCAGGTTTAGCACTCTGCATGGTACTCACTGCCACTGGACAGATGGGCCTTGACCACCCAGGTATCAGGTCAAGATAACCAGGAAGAATGGCATTGTTAGGGTGAAGGTGTGGACTGCAGCCACAGGTCAGCCTTGCATGGAGGCAAGGGCTCACGGAAATTGCCTGGGTCCCAGGGAGCAAGGATTGGACATAACAGTTCCACCTGAATTAGAGAAGAGTCATAAAGTATTTAAAATTAAGCATGTTCTGAAATACCTTGAGGGTTTAGCTTCTAGCTGCATACAAGTTGCTTGGCTTCTTACACATCACAGTCCAAGCTTGCCATGGCAGATTTAATGAACATTTAGTGGAAAATGTCCATGATCTTGACCATGGCAGGGGGGTTGGACTAGATGAGGTCCCTTCCAATCTAAACCATTCTATGACTCTGTAACAGACTTTCACCGAATGCCTGTGGTCTCCTGCAGATGAATTCCTGCCTGCTGCTCCAGGAGCTCTCAGACCAGTGGCAGCATTTCCTTTTCCACCCGCCTGCTCCCTTTGCTCCTGGACATCTGTCTGTCACCACTGAGGGTGCTCACATTAACCCTGTCCTACTGCAGCGGGTGTTGTACATCCCTAACCTCTGCCACAGCAGCACAATGGGACCAGAACAAAAGCAAAAGTTATCCTCGTTACTTCTTTCAAAGGTGTTGACCTTGGACACATCTCCCACGACAGAGAAGGCTCCGGTCATGCCACAGGCCGGGTCTAGCTGTAACCGTGCTTTGGCCTTGCAATGATCCCAATTTCAGTGTTTCTGCTCCTTGTTTCTTAACAACTCACATCTTGATTGGTCATATCCCAGTAAGGCCGCTCGCCATACGACATCACCTCCCACATGACTATTCCATAGCTCCACACATCACTGGCCGAAGTGAATTTTCGGTACTGAATTGCCTCAGGTGCTGTCCACCGTATTGGGATCTTCCCACCCTGCAGGAAAAAAACAGAGAGAATGGTAACAGAAAGAGCAAGAGTAATTGAAAAAGATGAGTGTCCAAAGCATTTGCCTCCAATATGTTGGTAAAATCCTAGAAGGAAGGAACCACAGGACTATCCCTAACCCTAGATCAGGGTGGCTGTGGCTTGTCAAGTCAAATCTGAGAAACCTTAAAGGATGACGATTCCCCCCATTTCTCTGGGGACCTGTCCCAGGGCTGCATCACACTCTTGGAGAAGAAGCTTTTACTATTATTCACCTTGAACCTCCTAAACCACAGTTTTGTCTATTGCCCTTTATTATATCATCTGGTACCACTGCAAAGAGCTTGGCTCTGTCTTCTTCGTAACCGCCCTTCGAGTATTGCAGATCACTTGCACGTGTCCCCTCAGCCTCCTCTTCATCTTATTAAACAAGCCCAACTCCTTCCACCTGCCTACTGCCTTAGCAATCTTCAGCACGACAAAATGCCCATTGTGCTAGTAGGGTCTTTTGTAGAAAAACAAATGGCTACGAGTGTAGAAAAACCCAAACTGATCTCCTTTGAATCCTAGCTATTTGCAGAGCAGAATAAAAGGAATTAGAACACCATCCTTTTCAGCCTTCTACATCTGCAGACTCTTTGAAGTCAGTCATATATCATCCTCTCGAGCTCAAGTCCTCCTGTGATAGTCTGTTTGTTGATATATGTATGATCCAGCAGTTCTTGATCCTGCCAGTTTCTGGAGACAGAGGCAGAATGAACACCTTCTTTAGAATGGCATGCTTGGTCACTGGTGGGAAATGGGATGGACTGGGTGGGCACTGGGGTCTTCCCTGATCCTGCTGGGCTACAGCAGTTCTGGAGAAATCAGGACTCACCAGTCCCACGGAGGAGTTACGCGCAGAAGTGCACAAGAGTGGTACACATAGCAATGGGACCACAGGGATCGCAATGCCCCGCGTAAGCCCTTGCAGCCTCCTGATTTTCCACCAGGGTCTTTGGACTTGAGCCATTGACAACTCAAGGGACCTTCTGAAGGGAAAATCCTCCCCTGTGATGAAAAATAAGCAAAATTGTCTGTGTTTGTGGCTGTGAGAAGATTAAGAAACATTGTATTTTGTCAATGTATAACTACCATGTCTTATTAAGGGTCTCTTAGGACTTAATGGGACTCAGACACTATACATGCTAGAATAATGAAAAAAAGATAATGTTCTTTAATCTTCTCACAGCCACAAACCTCAGACAAAATATTTTGTTTTCCACAAGATGGGGCGACCAAGCATTCCATACCAAACACAATGTCCTCTCCATCAGACATACTCTTAACAGAGCTCCTGAGAAGCAGTGGATTTAAAAAACAGCTAAAAGAGAAGCTCTAAATAGAAATTAAACACTGAGTATATTTGAAGGATCCTTGTGGGAACTCACTTCAGTGAGACCTCCCACCTCCTTGGTGATCTGACCCAGAGCTTCACCTGCCTGTTGGAGAAGGAGATTTTCCTAAGGTCCAGCATGAATCTGCCAAGCCGTAGCTTGTGGCTCTTGCCCATCTATGGGCACAAAGTCTCCAGATAATTATAATAAAAACACTCATGCCTCTTGGGATGTTTGAGGATGGTGCATTTTGAAGAGGAAGATACTATTACTTCAGGTACTCTGTTACAGTGGGTGCACTTATTCTATCATTATAGATAATATATGTCCTGCTGCAGTGCCTACAGTTCAAGAAGAATAAATTAGAGATGACAGAGAGAAAAGCTACAGGCACAATAAAAGGAACAGAAAACAGCAGTAAACACTAGAAGGTGCAACATATTTAGCTTAACAAAGGGAAAATTAATTGGATATAAGGATCATGTTGTGAAAAATAAATGTTGCTAGTGTTTCTAAAAGCCATCAGATGACTGTGTAAGATGGAATGGTTGATGCTGAAGCTATACAAGTTTAGATGAGTTTAAAAGCATGCATTTTTAGGTGTTTGTTAGGTATTCAACTACTGTTACAAGTCACTAAGAGCTATGCCAGATATCTCATCACTGGCAGCTTCAAAAGATCTGGGAGAAATTATTTCCTACAGATCATGGCCCAGCTCTACCACTTATTTCCAAGAAGTCCTGTCATAGGCATTGTACATAGGCATAGATGCTGTAGCATCATTGCAGAGCAGTCCTGTCAGCCTTTGCAAACGATGGGATTTATGAGAACCCCTGACTACAATCTTACTGAACAACAACAAAGTCTTCAAATTATCCTTTGGTCCTGGTGCACGTTCTGTAGCCTGAGACAGACCATGAGTCCTCAGTGGCACTTGTGTCACTGGCACCGTGGCGTTCCTGGGAAGCTGTTACATAATCACAAAACCATTTCGGGGAATGCTTCTCCGTCTAATTCAGAAAGACTCTGGAAGATCAGTAGGTAACGCTGCAGGGTTTCGCTCAGCAACCACGCTTCAGGCTGCCATCCCTGGGGCTGAGCCCAACATGAGATGAAAAAGGATCACAGCCTCCCAGACAGCAGGGCATTATGGTTTGAGAAAACCCATAACAATTTATTGTCATTTAGACAATTATTCTATCACCTGATGACCCCTCCCTACCCGGGAAGGGGAATCAGGGAAAACAAGGAAATACGAGGGTTGAAATATAAATAGATTTAATAGGATAAGCCCAAATAATTAACAATAATACTAAAGAATTTGTATTGATCCCTATACTAATATAAGATATACAAGAATTATACTCAGCCCATTCTATCCCAGGAAGCCCTGCACTCCCCGCAGGGACAGCCCATGTGGGACACTGCAAGAGCTGCGGTTTCGGGAGGAAGGGAAGGGCTCAGGGCTCCAGAACCAGGGCAAGGAGTTCTCTGGACCCGCCACCATCAAGGGAGAGAGAAACTACGCAGCAAACTTTCTAATTTATATTGAATGTGACGTTCATGGTACGAAATAATCCTGTTGGCAGCTTGGGTCAAGTGCCTGGGTCTCGCTTCTCCTCATTGCTGCACCTGGGAAGGCTCGAAAACACCGAGTCCTTGAATCCCACAGAGCCTGGCTGGCTATGAAGTAAATGTTTTCACAAATTCAGACACTAGAGTCTTCTAAAAGTGCAATTTTCCCAAGCATTAGAAGAGAAGTTAGTCCTGTGTTGCCCAACCCAGGACGAAGGGCAACACGATTGGACAGCGATGGTAAAAAGTCCCCAGACTTGGTGTTCTGCCAACAAATCTGTTGGGGCAGCATCACCAAGGACCCCCAGCTGGTCCATGCTGGACGGGTATAATGCATCATCCCAACTAAGGGCTTTAACAAGGACATGTATATGTTTGCAGACATGTTTGGAAGAGGCTCAGCTATCCACAGTAATGACTATAGGGCCCATCAACCGCCACTGGACAGGACCTTGCAAGAGAAAATCTTTCTTGATCTTTCCCATCTGGCACCTTGTCTCCCTTGTTGGCACCCTGAAAAAGCGTTCCCCACATCAAGGGAGGATCTTCCCTCACTCTCTCACTCTTCACCACCCATCCCTGCCCCTCCAGAAGAGCAGCTTTACCAGTGCACTGGTGTAGGTGGGATCAGAGGTGTCGTCCTCCAGAAAACGGGAGAGGCCAAAGTCAGACACTTTGCAGACCAGGTTGCTGTTCACCAGGATGTTGCGGGCAGCCAGGTCCCGGTGCACGTAGTTCATATCAGCCAGGTACTTCATGCCTGCTGCGATGCCACGCAACATGCCCACCAGCTGGATCACTGTGAACTGCCCGTCGTTTTGCTTAGGGGAAGAGAGGGAAAGAATTCACATGAGAGGAGCAAATTCATAGTCCACCACGGTCCAGCAAACAGCCAGTAGCCTCTTTCTACACTGCATGTAAAGACGCAACTTGCCACGAGCAAGGAAGTCCCCCTTCAAAGCAAGAGGGTGGAGGGTGGAGAGCTCACAGGGGCTAGAAGTCACCTTCAGACACCCTATGGGCATCACTACCAATGGCTGCTGTCATCCAAAGGTGGCGGATCTGCCACACCTTGCACATGAGGGTTAAGAAGGGGCAATCTGTTCTATTAAGCAGGTTATCTCCCTTCAACACAGTGAATTAACCATTTCAAACTCCAACCTATAAATATTTAGACAGAGCAGCTGGAGGTGAAGTCCCACTGTGTTATCCATCTCCACAGAGGCAGAGTTTGTAAATGTATTTGTGGCAGGCGCACATGTAACAGATGACAGCTTTGGTGCCACCTGCACCTCTGTTCCTGGGACACAGACCTCTGGACTGTGCAGCAGCTACCTCGGTGGCAGGGGATACTCAGTGGTGAAGGGCACTGTTATCCTGGCACGGGGAAGGGAAACTTCCCCTCCAGTCCCCCTCTGGCCCAACACAATGTCTGGGGCTATATGCTCCTGGAATCTCATACCCGCAAGAAGGAGTCCAATGAGCCATTCTCCATGAACTCAGTAATGATCATGACTGGTGAACTCTTGGTCACCACCCCCTCCAGGTGGATGACATTGGGGTGATCGAACTGCCCCATGATGCTGGCTTCACTCAAGAAGTCCCGTCTCTGCTTCTCCGTGTAACCAGACTTCAGAGTCTTGATGGCCACAAAGATCTCTCTTTTGCCAGGAAGCTTGAGATGCCCACTGCACACCTCACCAAACTCCCCTGTGAACAGAGGGAAACAGGTCAGCCTTCCAGACCTCTGCCTTTCTCCCTGAGGGACCCTGCTCCCATGAACTCCAACCATGCCCACCCTGCCCACCCCTGAGCTGACCACCCATTACCTATCTGCTCTGTACTTCTTCCCTCACTCCACACCAAAGACCTCCTTTCAGGTAGACAGATCACTGGTGAGGAGCACTGGACACCATACATGGGAATTCCTTGTCTCCAGCACCGGATGTACTTGCTCCTACGGCACTGGACCACCTTGCTCCTGCTAGTCCAGGCTGGGGCTAAGTGTAAGACCTTCCTGATGCAAGTCTTCCCAGTACACGTAAGGCTAAACCCTCACCAAAGCCTGAAACCGCAAAGGAGACTGTGCTGCTGAGGGCCAGCCAGACATTCACAATTCACCTACCTGCCCCGATCACCTGCTCGATTTTGACACAAGAGATATCAATTTCTTTAGCAAATTCCCTGACAGCCTCATTGGGATCTTCGTAGGTGAACGGATCGATATAAATCTTCATCCCTGGAGTCACTGCATAAAGGTGAGGGAAAGAGTCAGACAGAGAGATGGAAATGGAACAACTGATGGCTGGCATCGAGGAAAAGAGAAACCAATTTGTGTGAGGGTCTTTTTGACCTCAGGAAGTTGCATAACCAAGGGCATGAAGCAGACACAGCAAAGCAGTTTGAGAAAGAACATGCAGAGCCATGTTTGTACAGGACTATTAAAGCTGGATTATAATGAATGTCGGCCCAATTGTTGGGGCAGTGGAGGGCTACATCGTTAGCTAGGACTGCAAACTGTGACCACAGAGAACCACGCATCCTCTGCAGCAGGATTCAGCTTCAGCAAATCCAGAGGAAAAGCAGGAGAAGTATTTGCTCTTGGGAAATGGTGCATAGGCACCCCAGTGTCACACCATGCCTATCATGCTGCAACACTGCCAAGGGATTATTTGCTCTGCCCCACTGGCCTCCTCTGAATGGTGCTTCCAGCTCAGCACACCATCCCAGCAGAAGCATGGGAAAGTGCAGGAGACCTGGGCTCAGCACTCAAGACAGGAGATGGTGAAGGTCTGCCTTGGGATGTAAACTGAGGCACATGCTGCTTTTGGTTGTCTACATGGATATCTATAAGGGAGGCAGCTGGTGCTTGGTGCTAATGACACAGCCACCAAGCCAGACTGACTCCACCACCAGGGTGTCTGTGACCCTTCCAGGGACAGTGCAAGCAGGAAGGACAGTCCAGTCTGCCCTTTGTTCTCCTGACAGGTAACCTCGTGAGAGGCTGGGTTCCCTCTTGGTAGCCTCAACACGGCCAAGACAAGCTGTAGGGGACACTGAGGAAATTGCAAAAGCCAAGCTCTTCCTGCTGGGCAGACCAGAAGACACAGTGAGTTGCTTATGTGAAAGGCAATGGCCATGGAACCCCGGTGAGACTGGACTGCTGATGCCACATCGCATGCTATCTACACCATAGGACAGCTTTTACCTGCAGTTCTCCCCTTTCCATACTCATTTTGCCGTCCTCTGGCTTGCTCCCAAATTGGGGGTATTTGGAGCTCACTAAATAAGGAGCCCGACACAGAGGCACAGCTCCCAGATCCACATGCAGGATGCTGGTAGGATTCAGGGGAGTTGCTGCAACGCTTACAGGCTCCCTGCGCCTTGGCAATTTGCTGACCATAAGCTGTAGCCTTTCCACAGCAATCACTGCTGGGGAGCCAAGCAGGGACTGTGCCTTGGACTGGTGTCTTGAGTGACGATGTAGCTAAAAGGCACCCTAGGGCCGTTATCAGATCATCTCCATCCGGTGGCATCGAGCCCGTTCCAACAGTTGTGAAGGCACAGCCACTAATGCCACCCCAGCCTGGAGCTGTCATGGCACCAGATCCCAGGAGAAGGTGTGAATGTATGTTTACACACGCAGCACGGACCGACACACGGCCGAGAGCTGCATTTACATAATCTTTGTTAAAGTGTCATTTTTCCTGAGAAGTTCTAGCCATGCAGCCAGCGCCCCGCTGCTCTGGCAGAGCCGCAGTTCGGTGCCCTGCCTTTTGGGAAATGTTTCCCAGGTAAATGCAGAAGCAAAAGGGAGTCCTGTGCCGAAATGATACTGGTGCTTTCCATTTCCTGAACAAGGACTAGGTCCATACAGGAGCAAGGCATAAAAAGGATGGAGATCCTGAAGCTGCAAGTATAACACGAGGTAAATAACAACTGAGATGAGAACAAAGCAGGATTATAGCGACAGGTCTCTAGTGAGGGGGGAGAAGGGGGTTGGAGAGGGCATGCAGCCAGGGGTTAGTGGGGGGAAGGAGGATGCACTGGGGTGAGGCAGGGTGCACAGGGAGGTGCCGAGCAGAAATGCTGGATGTGAGGGAGTGCCTTGCAGTACACAAGGATGTTGGAAGAGGGAGGCTGCAAGAGAGGGCATGTTATGCATTGTATTATACACCTACATATATAGATAGATCTCATATCTCCTAGGATGCTGGGAAAACTGGGGTGGGCTCCAGAAAAGGCACCACGTTCCTGCGTGGTGCGTTCCTGCAGAAGGACAGCATTCTGCAGGACGTGGGCAAGTTGGGAAAGGGGTCTCACTGCTGCCGACAAGCTGGGCAACGCTCAGGAACCGGGGTGGCATGACAAGGTGTGGTGGCAGGGGCTGCCCTGCAGAGAAGGGTGAGGCTTCATGGGCAGGTGGAGGGGTGTGTGTTGGATGTCCCAGGGGTTGGTAGAGCATGCACAGGAGCTCACCGCATGGTTGGCACCTGATAGCACACAGGTCTGGAGAGCACGGACTCTATGAGGCAGGGCAGGGATCCAGATCATAGGGAACTGGTGGGGGATCTAGACAGCACAGAGGTCCTCCTGTCTACACATGCACACGCCTGCCCGGCTAGGTGGCCTGAGCCCTTCCCGCACGCCGCAAGGAATGATGAACAGGAACACAAACCGAAGAGAGAGCGGACCCCCAGGCCTGGCGGGGGGCTGCGGTACGTACTGTGGCCACTGGTATAGTGCTGCAGCTTGTCAGTGTACTCGGAGTCAGCACGCTCAAAGCCCCGTCTTCTGGAAAGAAAGGGAGTCCTGAGCACCAGCACGGGTCCACCGGGGCTGAGAGATGCACTGCAGGGGCATCACTTTCCCCCTTCACCTTCCCGTCCCCATCCTCCCCTCTCCTGCCCCTGCCACCCTCCATCTCCAGTCGCCATCCCTTTGTACAGCCCCAGCTCCAGCTCGTGCGCTCAGACTGACCTACCTGCTGCACACAATCCCGATGACGACTACAGCGATGAGGAACACCAGTCCTGCTGCGGAGGAGCCGATGACGAGCGGCAGCTTCTCCTGGATGCTGGTCTGGTACTCAGCTGGCACGCAAGAAAGAGGGAACGGGTTACTGAGGCACAGGATGGGTCTACCCTAACCAGTTCATCAAGGTCACAGCATGCACGTTTGCATGGCTACTGCTAATGGGCCTCCTGGCATGGTTTAGGTCCAGGACAGCTAGTGCTGTCCCAGGCACGGCTCATGTTGGCTATGACATGGGATGTGCCCCAGTAGGAAGGCTGGATGTAGCTATCCCTCTTGGGTGGGAAAGTTTAGTGCCATGGATGCATGCTGTGCCTTGCTGCTTGACCTCAAGGGCAGAAAACTGGCTTGGCTTGTTTCATTTAATAGCACAAATTTAGAAAATAGAGACCCAGGTCTGCATTTGTCATCAACATGAAAATTATAAATTTGGTTTCTTCTAAGTCCAACTGAGTGGACATGTGCCCATGCCAGGTAAGCTTGGCAGAAATTGTCCTGGATTATCCTGCATGGACCACCAAGTGTCGATGCCTCTCTCTCCAGGGCTTGCCAGGATGAATAAATGCATGTGACTTGTCAACGCACCCTTGAAGGGACTAACAGTAACGGGCACTGCTGCCAGTGCATCTCCACCTTGTTCAAGTCCCTAGACCCTGGGTCACCCTTATGCAGAGGCAGCTGAAGACTACTCACCTTCAGTCATGGTCTGGAAATACATCTTGCCACTATACCGGCCATACCCGGCCACAGTACGTGCCCGCACCTGGAAGACGTAGATGGTGCCAGCTTTGAGGTTTTGCACTGCCACAGTGTTGGTGGGGCTCTTCACTGTTGTTGAATTTAACTCACTCAGATCCTGCCAAGAAAATACAAATCTGTCATCAGAAAAATGAGTCCAGAATCAGGCACTGCATTTCTAGAACAAAGCACAGGAGACCAGGGTAGCATGGGTGGAGAGACCACCATGGGGAGACCATGGGCCTGAACAAGCAGGTCATTCCTCCAAGCCTGCCTCTTAGCAGGGAGACACAGAATCAGGAATGGAAGTACAGATATCCCTGGGCTACCCACCACCTCTCAGGAAAGGCTCTGATGAAGGTGTTAGCTAGAAACCTCAGGTTGCTTCGCCAGATCTTGAGCTCAGCGGGGATGGGAACTGCTTCCCTCTTCTGTGCTCAATTTCTCCCAGCACTATCCTTCTTCCTCACTCCCTCTTCCTGTGCCTGATCCAGCCTCAGCACTCCCTCCATTTGCTATTCTCCATCTTCCTTTGCCTGTGCCTGAAAACAGGGTAAAGCCCGCCTGAAAACAGGGTAAAGCCCACCTGAAAACAGAGTTTTGGATCTCAGGAGAAGTACTGCTACCACCTCCCCTCCCACGACCTGCTTCACCAGGGACCATGGCTGGGTTTTCAAAGCTGGGGAACTGAAGATAGTATTTAAAAGTGACAATGACACTACTTCCCAGATTGTTGTCCTAACCCTTGTGTGCAGTTTTTCTAGCTGAGGACTTGAGCAGCCATATCTTAATGGTGTAGATGGTATTGAACTTGTGCAGGTGATGGATTCGCCACTGCCCTTAGCTGAGCATCTGGAAGCACTAGTGGATGGGCCAGGATCTCCCTGTGCTAGCCAATCTACAAGAGAACAGAACGTCCCAGTCCCCCCAGGGTCACAGCGAACAGGTCAACCAAGGAGGATGAAAGATGGTACTGAACGTGGTGCTTCCCATGATCAGGGCAAGGTGGCCAGGTGCCTGGCAGCCATGAAGTCCTGAAAGTCAGTGCAAAGCAGCAATATATGCAAACAGCACAATGTTTCTGGAAAACAAAAAAATCTTAGGAAAGCCAAGCTGTGAGTATGAGCCCCTATAAAAGGAGACACAAGCACTGATTTTTGAATCAAATTTCTGTAGCTACATTGAAAGTGCTCATCCTTTCTGGTAACACCTCTGATCTGGCAGGTCAGGCTGCTTTGGCAGGATCACTGGTTGGAACACGTCAGCTGACAGCTCAAAATCTGAGCTGGCAAGTTTACAAGTGAGTTCCTGAGATCTGCTAACTTCAGGTCACTACAAAGGGCTCAGCAAGCCCAAGAACTCCCACCCCACACAGATTCACCAAGGAGGTGAGATAACCTCACGAGAAGTAGGCAGGGACTGGCAGAAGGAAGAATCATAGACTCATAGAATGGTTTGGGTTGGAAGGGACCTCAAAGATCACCTTGTTCCAACCCCCTACCCTGGGCAGGGACACCTCCCACTAGACCAGGTTGCTCCAAGCCCCCTCCAACCTGGCCTTGAACACTTCCAGGGATGGGGCAGCCACAGCTTCTCTGGGCAACCTGGGCCAGGGTCTCACCTGGAAAGAATCTCTTCCTAATATCTAATCTAAATCTCCCCTCTTTCAGTTTAAAAACTATTACCCCTCATCCTATCTCTCCACTCCCTGATAAAAAGTCCCTCTCCATCTCTCCTGTAGCCCCCTTCAGGTATTGGAAGGCCGTTATAAGGTCTCCCCAGAGCCTTCTCTTCTCCAGGCCGAACCCCCCCAACTCTCTCAGCCTGTCCTCACAGCAGAGGGGCTCCAGCCCTCCCAGCATTTCCGTGGCCTCCTCTGGCCCTGCTCCAACAGCTCCATGTCCTTCCTGTGCTGAGTCAGACACACAGTTTGTGCAATCCCATCAGGTGGGACTGAGGGTGTGATCAAGGGCCTGGGCTTTTGTCTCAGCTGTGAAACTCCACTGGGTGGGCATGGAGGGATTTCTTCTTGTCCTGTGCTACCATGAGATCAGAGTGAAATTCCCAGCAAGGAGCAAAGCATCCACTCCTCACCAACTTCTTCTGCAGCGGACTCCTGAAGGACAAAGGGTATCAAAGAGGCAATCAAGCAGAAGTACCCATATTCTGATGAATGAAGGTTTCCTCACGCAAAGGTGCAAGTTGCGCAGGCTGTTGCTTTGGCTGCCTGTTGGCAACAGTGAAGTAGAAATCAATGGAGAGTCTTGCCCCCAGCTTTGCACACCTTTTGCCCAGAGGGGGCTGTGTCCTCAGCCTCCTCAGCTGCTGGACCACAGGATGAGTCAGAGGTTGTCCTGCCCACCAATAAACAATGGAGTTTGCCTTTGGAGTCTGCTGATCTCCTTTCTTTTCCACTCTGCACATTGCTAGCCATCTGGTGACTTTGCTTTCATGTTCATTCACTTCTGAGAACAGCACTGGTGCCTTCACTCAGAGGCTCTTCGGCACAGCTAGAAGCTGTGGTACCAGCAACATTAGAAGCCCACAAAGAACAATCATTCACTCTGGGGCTCCATAGAGCAGACTGTGTTGAACCAACGTTCTCCTCTTGTTCCTGGGATAGCCTAGTGCTTTCTCAATTAGTCAACGTGCTGGAGCAGAATTGCAAGTGCACTGGCATTTGCAAGATGGATTATACTCATGTCCTGGGTTTGTGCAGACTATTTGCCTCACAGCTGCAAAGCAGCTGAAAGGCAACATTCGTGGAGTTAATTCTTCTTGTATTAAGCTTATGATTGAGCAGTGCTCTGGTGTGGACGGCTGGTAAGAGAGTGGTCTGGCAGGAATGTGCTTCTCCAAGTGTGCTGTCAGACCCAGAGGCTTGGAAATGCCGACGGCAGATCATTCTGCAGGGTAATGCAGGGCAATGCAGGGCAGCTCTGTAAGTGCCTGGGAGACCTCCACTACTACCTACCAATGTTCAGGAACAGTTTTCTCTTCTAAAAACTGTAACATCAATTTTATCCATCTGGATCTGGTGCTGAAGGTGCCTGGGTATCACTGGGGTGTTTGGGAATTAGACTAATAACAATGAAAAGCTCTAGTACGGATACACAGACAAGAAAGATCAAGAAAAGATGAGCACGCAGAAAACTGATTGCCTTGTCTGATCAGGCCTCAGCACTGCCTTGGACCTTTCCCAGGCAGGCTAGGAGAGAAATAGGTCAGGAAATGTTTACAGTTTTAGCGCTCAAGGGCTTGGATGAATCCTTCCAGGCCCTTGGATGGCACTAACAACACAGTTGTTTTAAAATAATTTGTCTGACTGTTTGAGGGAACCTCATCGCTGCTCCTGGAGGACTTTAAATGGAATGAGATGGGCACGCTTATGAGTCAGGTTATAGCCTGGGAAATGGATGTCTGTCTATCTCAGAAAGGTGTGCTCATGTGGGAACTCTCCTTTAATCCCAGACCAAAAGGAAAGAGCATTCACACCTCTTCACCCTCTCTTACCAGACCTATTCTTTCCCCTTGGCATATTGCTCAGCCATCACCTCTCCAGAAATTCACATCAAACACTTCCCCCCTTTCACCCCTCTGGGCTTCTCCAGCAGATTCAGGGCATCCCAGGTAGTCTAAAATCCAAATGCCTTTGCTGTTTCTCCCAGCTTGGTTTTTGCAGAGGTTTGGTGATTGGTTGTTTTTTTTTTTTTTCTCCCTGCTGATTTTGGTTTGAGTTTGGAAATCCTAATTCAAAATAACACACGTCTTCTATCCTCATAGATTTGATTTTGAGTCCTCATCTGGTTCCTCTTCCCCTGAGCCAAATTTGACCTGAAACTGAAGTCTGATCAACAAAGAGTTTCTTGAAACATGGATAGTCTGTGATACGCTCGAAGGATTTGCAAAAAATTGTTTCTAAAAAATCATGTTTTATCAGCCAAAAAAAAAAAAAAGGAAAACCCAAAGAAAAATGTCAACCGAGTTAATTTGGCAGACAGCTCCTCTGCGTGTCTGCACAGCCGCACGCTGCTGTGGTTCCTGAAGCAGAGTCACACAGACAAAGCTAGTCGAAGGCTGTGGGCCAAATCATCACACACATCTGAATTCCAGCCCCCATGTGATCGAGTGCATTAGGAGGGATGCTCAGATGTGGTAACAGGGGCCTGCTGGGCATGGATCCACGGGGACCACAGCTCCCAGACTCTCAGGAGGATCACCACTTGTGTGGAGATCTCAAGAGCGTGTGCCCTCCCAGCAAGGTATCTGATCAAGTGCATCGTGGTAAGAGTGTCTGGATGCTTCATAAGAAAACTGAGCCCTGGACAGGAGCAGCACGGACCCTGGGCAGGGACTGGGATTGCAGGAAACCTAACGCAGGGCTCCCTGGCAAGGTTTCCTCTTAATCTTTCTGATCTCTCGGTTTTCCCCAGACAGAGCCCCTTCCCAGGGTTTGGGCAGCATGGGGGGAAGGGACATCCCAGTTCTCACTCCATCCTGGGGACAAGTGGGACATACCAGGCAGCAGCTTTGGCCTCAGGCTCAGGGATGCTGGTGTCCAGCACTGCAGGCTGGAGACCGGGAAAGTCCTCTAAGCCAGCCTGGGAGCAGTATTTCCAGCCGTCCTTGGTATGAGTCCTGATGACACCCAGTTCTGAGGATGCTGGGCTGCTTGCCAGAAGCTTCTGGGCACCACGAAGGCTACAGCCAGCTCTATTCCCATCTCCACCTCCATCATCAGCTGCCACAGGTTGCCTCTCCCCCACCAGGCCCCTGGCCAACCCATGCCCTTTCACCAGCATTGGTTGGAGACATCAAAGGACTCCTGTGCTTCCTAAAACATTTGCATTGGTGACTGAACGTGGCACAAGGAACGGGCTAAAGGTCTTCAATTACAAAATGGGTAACTTATGGCATACCCTAAGCCAAATCATCTTGCATAAGAAGGAGAGCTGATTATTCTTTGCAGTGCTTGACACTGCAGTGGGTCTCCAGTTCCCACACTCAGGGATGCATTTGGCAACTTTGGACAAAAACGGCTACGCCCTTTCCAAATGAAGGCAACACTCACTTTTTTTAATAAGACAAACATTGCCAGGTGCCTCTTGGAGGTAAAAAAAAATACACTAAAGAGAGGACCATAGAGAGCAGACACGTCATTCAGTGCGTAACAATGTGCATTGATCTGCTCTAACTACATGTGAAAGAAAATCATAACGCTGCCTCTGTACAGGCATTTTAATAGCATCTAATAATAGAAATGTTATAAATAATCCATGAAATGGAAACAAAAAAATACCTTTGTTTCAGGTATTGTGAACAGCTCTTTTCTGTTAACACTAAAACACTTATTGCAATTTTTTTTTTCTTAATTTATGTCTTCATATAGAAGAGAATCAATTCAAAATGAAGGGCCAAAACATTTCTTATACAAGATGCGTATGCTGCTATTCTTACATTTGAACTGTTTTCATGCTAATAAAATATAATTTTCTACTGGGGAAAAAAAATTCCACTAGAAACAACTTAGCTAGCTCCAGAGATATTTTCTGAGCATTCACAACCATATGGGACAGTTTGCAATGAAACATTTTGGAAGAACATCACCTCTGTACAGACCGGCAGTCGAGTGAGCACACACCTGGGATGTGTCACACACCCCATCCAAATTGCAGCATTGATGGGAAGCAGGAGAAGAGCCCGGCATATCCAAAGCTGTGCATTTTGGGATTGTTCCCAGGGATCAAGTAAATGGCTTTTAATTGCAAAACTCAGCGCTGCAGTGGCCAGAATAACATGAGAGTCAGTTCTGCCAAGTAGGCAGAGAAGGATATAGTGTGCAGAGGGCTCTTGACTGACCAGCTGAAGCATATGAAGACCTTGGCTTGACTACTGATGGATCAGACCTTGAGTGTGCAACTGGGACTTCAGAGTAAAGGCTAACACACAGAGAAGAGTTTGGGGAGAGACAAATCCACTGCCAGGCCCTGCCTCTAGCTCTTGGTTATTCAACTTCTTTTTTAACCTTTTTCCAAATCCTCTGAGGTTTGCTTGCTGCGGGCCTAAGCTTTGACCCAATGATTCCTTTCTGAGAATGACTTAAACCTTGGCTGGGGACAAGATAAAGACACACCTTTCTTCTTCAACCAAAGCACCAACAAAAAAAATATATCAAGAGGTTCAAATGATTCTGCCTCTCTGCTCTGGTGAGACCCCACCTGGAGCACTACGTCCAGCTCTGGAGTCCCCATCACAGGAAAGACCTGTTGGAACGGGTCCAGAGGAGGCCACAAAAATGATCGGAGGGCTGGAGCACCTCTCCTGTGAGGAAAGGCTGAGAGAGTTGGGGTTGTTCAGCCTGGAGAAAAGAAGGTGCCAGGGACCCCTTATTGCAGCCTTTCAATAATTAAAGGGGGCTTATAAGGCTTTTTAGCAGGGCCTGTAGCAATAGGACAAGGGGTAATGACTTCAAACTAAAAGAGGGTAGATTCAGAACAAATATAAGCTCATGGCCTTGAAAAGTCCGTTCCAAACCAAACCATTCCATGATCCCTTTCTGAGAATGATATACATCTTGGTTGAGGAGGAGATAAAGACTTGCCTTTCTTCTTAAACCAAAGGGCCAGCAAAAAAACATATACTGAGACTTTCAAACACCAGGGCAGAGAGCACCTCAGCACCAGCATGTGGGGCTGCTTGTGTTGTCCTCTCTGCCAGGGCTCGGGCTCCACCTGAGAGCCTGCTGTTGTGAAAAGCATCATCTGAGTGTGTCCTGGGCCACTCGTCCCCATCATCAGGGACACACTGTGCCCTAAGCTCTGATGATGGGACAAGCAGATGCTCACCTTGTGGCTGTCTGCAAAGACCTGCCACAAACAGCAGCCTCCTCTTCAGACAAAAATTCCCTTTATTTACAGCCTCCTCCAGAAAACAGAGGGGATGGGGAAGAAAGACGGAGGGGGAGAGATTAAGAGTTCTCAGAGAACTCCCTGAGATCTTGTCTCTACACCAAGGGTCCCCAGGGAAAGGACCCCACTCGCTTTCCAGATCTGTCTTGTTACCTACTCATCCATCTTGCCACATACTCTGGGATCATTTCCAAGGGTCAAATAAATGGCTGTGATTTATGCAATATAGGTCAGGACCTATTTAACAGCTTACAAAGAAGCTTCCCCCCCCGCCTCCCCGTTCTCCCTCTGGCTCTTGGAGATGAGAAAATAGGTCACAGGCAGGCAGTGGGGGGGGATTAATAATTTCTTCCTGCAGCTGCTGGGAAAAATATTTTCAGTTCCATTTAATCATAAAGCTTTTTAATTAGTTAGTTTGCAATTTTTAATGTATAGTTTATAAGCTCTTGTGTAAGGGGGCAGATTCCTGGAAGGAGAAATCTCCTGCTCCCCACCTCCCCTGGGTAGCACAGATGAAGTCCACCAGCCAGGCAAAGCTTGGCAGGTCCTGGAACCAACATCAACATGGTGTTCAGGTCTCTCAGCAGCCACACAACTCCAGCCCCATGGGACAGACACCCTGGCACAGCCCTGCCTTCCAGTCCCTCTGCTTGTCTGGGCAGGGGGGAGGTGAAAGGGGCATGTTCCTCAGGGATGAAGGAGGCAGAACTGAGGGACCCCTTCACATCAGCCTCCCCACGCTCCACAGTGCAGTATATACCCTCCACGGGAGTATGGGACAGCTTCTCCCTGGTACAACACCCGGATAATGGTGTTCAGGCTGCTGCCCACCAACACCAAACTCACCTGTGGTGTAAATGCACTGATGACAGCATTACACAAAATCTCAAAGGCTGGGCGCTCAGCTAGTGTGGTCCAGCCTGGGACTGGACGTTCTGTGACATCTCCACCATCCCCATAGAGGATGCCCTCCACCAATGCCCTCATAGGGGAAAGGGAAAAATTAGACCCTGGCTACCCAGATCTCCCTGCAGTGGGTCCACTTTTCACAAGTACTGGAGAGGTGAAGGGAGGAGAAGCTCCTCCGGAAGACCAGTAGATTTTACACAGCTGCAGTGTCTACACAGGGTCATTGGAACCACCACTGGGCTCCAGCGGGCTGACAGCCACCACCACCCACATGGCAAACTGCAGCAAGAGAAATAACCTGTTTGATCAACCAACTGCCGTAGCTGGTGTTATGCCCTTACGCGAAGCTTTGCACCACCTCCTCACCCAAAAACCTGCGGCTGAACCCTGCCAAGGTCCTGCAGTACCTTCTCATAATATTGCAGCTCATAATCCAGGATGACTCCGTTGGGTTGGTCAGGCTGAGACCATGAGAGGGTAATGCTGTCCACGGTGCGGCTGACCTGGTGCATGATGGACACAGCTGAAGGAGCTGGAAGAGAGAGCGAGAGAGAGGCCTCAGTCAGACACCTGCATGGGCACCATCTGCATCCCCTGGTGGGAGGCAGGCGGTGTGTTATTGCTGTTTGGAGCTGCTGAATTCACTTCCAGCGCTGGCAGGGCTCTCCACGGGTCAGGAGATCCTGACTTTTGCTGTCTGTAGAGAGCAGTTAGGGGATAACAAAATGCTTCCACCACTCACTAAGAGTTTGTAATTAGAAGCCATGTAGGGCAGCATCTTAGGTGGGAAAACCGATCATTCCCAGGCAAAACGAGCCCAGGGCTGGAGCAAACACAGCCTTGTTCTCCTGGAAAAAGCCCTGCCAGCCCAGCAACGCGCAATCCTCCCTGCTTGCCACGGGGAAATAGGGGGTTTTGTACTTCGATATTTGCATAGAGGAGCTTTGTACGGCACGGGCAGACGCAGGAAGCAAGCGGCTCCTCTCCGCCTCGGTGTGCTGGGTCTGCAAGTTGCAAATGCCAATCAAGGGAGGTGCATTCAGCAGCCTGAGCATGCAACGCAAACCTGACCTGACATGCTGACAATGGTGAGTCGCCCTCCTCGTCGGAGTGCCCTGGAAATAGCACACCCACAGACGCCACTTGTCCCACTGAGCACAATAGGACCTTCCAGCAGCTCCTCAGACAAGCCAGCCGGCTGCCCACCCCTCCTGCTTCCCGGCCTTGACTACGTGGCTTGACACATGGCCAGGTAGGAGCAGTGCAGTCCCGGCTGGTGCCACACCGTGGGAAAACTGTCCTCCAGGGACCTGTGCTAACAAGTCCATGGGGCAGGGACCACGGCGCAGAGCTGCCACCTCCCTGGGAAACTCTGACCAGCTCCGATCCTGATCTGGGGACAGGGCCAGCTGCTTTCCACCCGCTTGGCTGGGGTACGGAGAGCAGAGATGCCACAGCGCTGCAGGTCTCAGCCGACAGCCCCCTGCCCAGGCTGGAGGGGCCGACGCACACCCAGCCCCTGCCGCCTCCTCGCTGTGTCCCTGAGCATGTGTCGCTGCCCACCCTGCGCCCAGCACTGCCCACGCAGCCTCCACGGACCTCAGTCCGGAGGCCACCCCAGCCCTCACCCAGTGCCAGCCCAGCCTTGGGAGCGCTAACTCCAGCCCAGCGATAGCCCTGGCACGCCTGGCAGCGCAGACTCACTGCTTCAGCAGCTTCAGGGCAGAGGAGAAGCCTCAGGGGTGGGAGAGGACTGGGAAGCGGTAGCGAGAAAGCTTCTCCATCGCTTGCATGCCAGGCCTGGCTGCAGAGAGGCTTGCACTCAGAAGGGCTTTTACCGGGTCTAACCCTTTCAATATTTCATGGAAGAACAACTCATTTGACAGCTCTGAGAAACAGCTTGGAGGAGCAGCACACAAAGCAAAGCACCCCGCACCCATCTCCCGACTGGTTTCCCTTGGCATCACGAGCAGCAACAGAAACCGTGCCGGCTGAGGACTGCAGGCACAGCACGGGGTGGACTGCGCTACTTGGACCAGCATGGCTGCAGCATGTTCCTGCTCATCACTGTAATGAATCACACCTGAGCAACTCCTCTCAAAATACACCAATAAAAGCCATTTTTCTGATCCGCCATCTGCCTCTTCACTATTGGGTTTCTGGATTCAGAGCACTGTAGCTCCCGGGATGTCCAACGCCTGTGTGCCAGGAGGAGTAGGGGTCAGGTATGGGTAAAGCAAAATGTGCCGCCCCACTGCTGCACCATTTCCCTTCATCTCCCCGGGTTTCCTCACCCTTGAAGGAAGGTGCAATGCAGGTTAGCCTCAGCAAAGTGTTGGCAATCTCTGGTTTCATCCATCACTTACTAAAACTGAATGAGGGCAGTGAAATTCCGTCATTGGAAGTGTTCAACGTGAGGTTGAACAGGGCTTTGACCAACCTGACCTAGTGAAAGATGTTCCTGTCCACTACAGGTGGGTTGGACTAGATGATCGTTAAAGGTCACTTCTGACCCAAACCATTCTATGATTCTAACAGATACTGAGACCAAAGCCTCACCGCCTCCTCACCCCCTCAAACACCAATCCCTCCATCCACTTCTGGTTAAGCCAAACCTCATCACCACCAGCCTGAAACTGCATCATCTCAGACCTTCCCTTGCTCCATGGCTTACAGCACTGCTTCCCTCCTGCCTTAGTGTCCCAGTCCCACCGTTTCAGGGCCTGTATTTACAAACTCCTGGGACTAGTTGCTCGTGCTGGTGTTAAGATAAAACACAAGTGACATTTCTGGAGCCTGTCAGCTCTTGCCAGAGCTTGCTTCTTCTTCATTAACACAGATTTCTTAGGCTATCTGCAACCTCTAAGACAAACATTTCTCTCTCTGTGGAGAAAGGCCTTGGAAGGAAGATGTGACCAAGCTACAGATGACCCTGCCACAGGGATTGGGCCTGGACTGGGATGAGTATGCAGCCCGTGGTCTCTCTGACACATCTGAGCTGCATACACTCCGGGAACTGACCCCACACTCACACAGACTATTCCAGGACAGGCGCTGCATACACCCAGATGAATCCCACCACAAACCGGGGATGTGGCAATGTCCCATAATTTAAACACAGGTTCAATGGCTGACCTCGCAGCTGAAGAAGCTCCTCTGCTACAGGTCCCTCCAGGTAGGAGTGAGGTCCCTGGGATGCTCTTCTCCCACCTCCCTGCATGTGTGAATCATTTGTGACCAGCCATGGCCCAGGCAGCTCTGTACTTGGGGAACCTGCCCTCGTCTGGCTCAGAAAAAAAGAACCAAATGGATGAGGTGGGGCTCATCTAATGAGACTTAATGAGGCAAATACGCTGCATGTTGGGGAGGAGGCAGGCGAGATGAATCACTATAGCAACTTCAGCGCTTTTCCTACACCTGGGGCAAAGAGTGTCTCTGGATAGGCAGGAACCTCCACTATTGCATCTTCTCAGAAACTGCTGTTGTTATCACAGACATCAAGGAAATGCGCAATAATAAAACCACAGAAAGCTTTAGGTTAGAAGTGACCTCTGGAGGTTTCCAGTCCAACTGGCTTGCAGAGTAATTTCAAAGTCAGATCGCTTTGCTGAGGACTACATCCAGTTGAGATCTGAATATGTTCAGGGATGGGGATCCCCCAGGCTCTCAGAGCACCAGTCCCCAGCTGCCTCACTCCTGTGGGGAAGAAGTTTTTCCTCATGCCCCATTGGAACTTCCCTCATTGCACCTTGTGGCCATTACTACTGTCTTCTCACTGTGTACCTCTGGGAAGTGTTTGGCTCTGTCTTCTCTTTAAACTCCCCTTTGAAGTGGGAGATTGTAGCTAGATGCCCCTCAGCCTCCTCCTCTCCAGGTTGGCCAAATCCAGCTCTCTCAGCTATCCTCATATGTCTTGCGCTCCAGACCCTGGCCCATCCTAATGATCCTTCTGCCAGACCTGCTCCAGTTTGTCGATGTTTCTGGAGTTCCGGGGAGCCCCAAAGCGGACACCGTTCCCCAGATGTGTTCTCATGAGTGCCGAACAGATGGGAACAACCAGTCCCCTCAGTTTTTTGCCTGTGCTCTTGCTAATGGAGCCCAGCACACTGCAATGCTACAAAACCTGGTCCTCATCACATACCTTCACCACAGGTGAGGGCAACAGCTTGTGCAGAGAGAGGCTCCCAACTCTGTGAGTAAGGGATGGGCTGGGTCTGGATGTCTGAGTTTGAAAGCAGTTTAGTGGAGTCAGCCAGACCTCAAAGTGACTTTCTGAAATCTAGTCAGAAGGAAAAGCTTCTAGTCAGATAGCGACACAAACGCTCAGGCAGCTGGTATCTGACAGCTCTTGTACCCCGGAGCAAAGGATTCCTTCACAGTCAGCTGCAAAGGTGGATAATACCCACGAGTTTCTGACTCTTCACCACTTCCAAGGCTGGAAGGTCCTGCTTGCAGTTCTCTGTTCTGCCCCTAAGTCCACATGGGAGACCTTGTGCCTCTACATTTTCCCTTTGCACTGTAATTTTCTACCTGGAAAATGAGGCCAGCCATCCTGTCTCTTTTTCACTCCCTGCCTGTCTTATCTAATTTTACTGAGCACTTCCAGAGGCAGAGACTGTGCTTAGGAGCTTGGTCCCCCAGCAGTATCTAATGCATGTAATATAATAGCTAAAAAGGAAGTAGGTGAAAACAGTTAAAGTGAACACAAAGAGCATCCAATCTGGGATAGTGCCACTCGGCAATACTCTCATCGCAAGGTGTGCTCCAGCTCTGATAGAAATATCAGGTGCTTTGTGACCAGCTTGAACTACAATGTAGAAAGAGTTTTTCTGCCACAGGACACGGTGAAGTGACAAACACAACAGAAAAGACCGTGAGAGATATACACTTTCTGACATGTGATGAACTCAACTGAGCAAAGACGGTAAAAGTCTCAAAATATCTAAGGTGACTTTCCTGAACTGTTGCTTCTGAACAATCTATACATAGGTTCCCTCGGTTGGGTTTCTGAGTGTTTCAAAGCAAAGATTTAACAAACTGCAAAAAGGACCAAACCAAATAATAATAATAAAAAATCTTTGTTCTTTCAGCCTGCTTTGTGCCAAGCCCTTTCCAGAATCGGCCAGAGCACACCTGGGCTGCTGATGCCATAGCTTCACTGGCAGTATTTAACCCAGCCCTGTGGGATTGGTCACCTTGTTCCATGAACCACGACTCTTCTTTGTCCCCTTATGACAAAAGAAAAAGACTTTTAGGAACCATTTCCAGGTTGGAAAAAATGGTCTTTTTTTTTCACTTCCAGGTTGAAAATGGTCACTAAGTTGGTGACAATTGCCCAATGGCACTAATTGCCCCATGCCAAAGACACTCCCTCACCTGCTGGCTCACCTGGCTGTCCCTTACTCATGGAAGGTGCTGGAATTACTGTGCACAGGGAAAATGCATACTGGAAAAGGGACCTGCACTGTGACACATAAAGATCAGATTTGGAGCCCCCCAGTTCTTAGAGCCACTATCACTTTGAGATGTCATCCCCATGAATGCGTAAGCAGATGCAGAATTATCCTGATGGTGTCTCCAGGTGCATGTGTGCAGCAGCAATGCAAAAAATAAACAGAGCTTAATTTCCACAGCGGACAAAAACTTACATTTTATGACTGAAACCCTTAAGTGCCACGTCACTCGGAGGCAAAAATGAATCCTTTGAGTCCTTGAAGGCACTTTTCTACATCCTCTTTATCTGAGATGGCCTCAGATTCTTTGGATTCCTCTTAGTGGAGCCCTGTGGCTTCTCCAAATTGCTGGAGAAATAAACCAAGCCAAAACCACCACTGGAGTGTAAAACAAGCTTAATGAAAATCCACTGATGTAAAAAGGCAGATGACTTGTCCCCTGCTGCAACAAAATCTGCAGTGCGTGGGGAGAGGAGGCAGCCGACATCTCTCACGTGGTGACCCCTCTGGGGCAGGAGCACCAAGGGGGTGCGAGGGATGCTTCCACGGTCATCACCCCACATCCCCACACGGCCACGCAACACTGATCACAGCCAGACCCTTGTCTAGGCTGGCGCTTGGGCCTTCATCAGTTTACCTTAATCCACCAAGAGCTTAGTAGACTTCCCTGGCCTGGGGGCAGCTCTGCAGGATAAATCTCTGTGGGTGTTGACAGCTCAACTCTTCCAGCTTTTCTCTGGCCCACACAGGTGCAAGAAGCTGTCTGAGCTCAGCTACTGGAGACACATGGGGAGGATGGGGCTTAAGATGTACCCCATCCTCAGGTCTTGCCAGCAGAGGCACATACCCATAACCTCCCCGAAGGACACAGGTATAACCACGGGGTTTTGCCAAGGCTATAATGAGAGCTAAAACAGCAGTGTCCTCACAAACCATGCTGGCTTAATACCAGCAGGTGGGCACATCCAAGCAAGAAGGTCTCAAATCCCACTACACAGTGTATTCATGGAATTATGGAATTGTCAGAGTTGGAAGGGATCATCCAGTCCAACTCCCCTGCCAAAGCAGGG
>KZ506824.1:61446-79649 GCA_002844005.1 Limosa lapponica baueri | reverse complement strand
AAATAATAAGAATAAAACAAACAAGAAAAAACATTTAAAGAATAAAACAAACAAGAAGAGACCAAATCTTTTGGTCTGGGTTCTGATTATGAAACTGAAGTCACCCCAGCTTTTGCCAATGGTCCTCACCACGCACCCCCCTGTCTGACAGAACAGCACCCGGAGTGTGTTGGCTCTGGAGCACGCCTGGCTTCCCCACCTGCAGTTACTGCTGACAGAGGTGTCAACTGGGAAAACATCTCCCTGGCACCTCCTGAGGACGGTGAACAGGGCAGAGCCTCCCTCGGTGCAGCTGGGTGATGGAGGCAGGGCAGCTGCTCCCGAGGACAGGAGGTGGCAGCTTCTCATAGATCAGCATATACTTCCAGATAATTAAGAAATGATGATTTGTTCAGGAAAGGGATCCTATTTTAACCTACTTGTGAATCTCTCATTACAGGTTTACATCCTTGCCCGAAACCATGTCCAGGTTTCCCTCTGACAGCATTGTTCCATGTGGATGCTGTGACATGCAAGCTAATACCTCTGTGGGCAAGGAACCAGAGAGCTCCATGCCCACCAGCCTCAAGGGCTACTTAAGCAGTCTCTGCAAAGAGAAACTGAAACCCCAGGTGGCACAGATCCATCACAGCAGAGGCAGCTTAACCATCACTCATCCCTCCACAAGAGGCTTTGGATTCTTTAACTAAAGATTTGCTTGATCTCAGGTACGGGCAAAGGGCTTGCTTTAACCAGTGTTTTACTTCCATACCAAATAGTTACTTCTTTTTGGCTTGCCTGCTTAAAATGATAAAAAAGATTAAGGGAAAGAAGGAAAGGGAAGAAGACAAGAAGGAAAAAAATCTAATTTTTCCAGGAGAAGTAGACACTTTCAAATTGCAGCAGTATCTGAAAGGTCACACTGCAAAATCCGGGGCAGCTTGATGAGACAGGGCAAGAACACGTCAATTTTGCAGAAAATTGGGAAAAGTGACTGTAACAACCAGGTCTGAACATCTGCATGAGACTGGCAACAGAACCCAGGCAGTGAGTTAAATATAGCTGAGACGCCTGTGGTGACCCTGTGCATATACCGTAGACAGACATCCAGTTTTCTTTGAGGACTGCAAGCTATGACAAGCCCACGTGCCTCTTGGGGGGTTTTTCCTCATGGTTACTTACTCTGTTCTAAAATGCATATATTATTTTCAGGTTGAAATGTATGGACTTCGGCTTCTAATTGCTGGAACTTTTCTGGTTTTTCTAGCTAAATTATGGAGGAGTCTAGAAACAGAATTTTGTCCTCGTGGAAGAACTGAAAGATCATGAAAATATTTTCTCTTCATCTTCTTTTCTTTTATCTAAGTAGACTGAGTTTCTTGAGCACTTCACAGATTTACCAGCCCACATATCAATCTGATTACTCTCTTCTGAACCTTTTCCAATTTTTTGTTAACCTCCTTTTCAAATATAAGCCTCAAAACTGATCTCAGGAAGTCAATAACCATCTCTTAACTACAGAGACAGCATCCACCTCCTCACTCAGGTTTGATATACCTCTGAGTGTGTCCAACATGTCACTTCTCTGACTCAGCCCAGTCCGCAGACAGCTTGTGCTGTTCCCTCTCCCCTGTGCACCTTCACTGTTTTTTTAACCTCTGCTCCCCAGCTCCAGGAAGGGAGGAGAGAACTCCTGCTTCCTTTACTCCTTGCATCTCCCTGCTGATGCAGAGTTGGACCAAACGCCTCGGGACCCAGGCTGTTTCTGGATTTCCTATAACCCCCTGTGTCCTGCTGGGAGTAGGGCGAGAGATCCTACGTGCATCCAAAATGAGCGTAATTGGTGAAACTGCTGTGTAAAGCTTAGGGCAATTCCTTATGATAAAAGTGACAAAAAGCAGCAGGGGGGCATCACACAATGAAGAATTGTATTGGGTAAATGAGAAATAAATAGGGCCATTTTCCTCCTTGGTTTTATGTCTCTGAGTTTTACTGTTTAGAGGCATTCTTAGGAAGCTCATGTGTTTCCCTCAACCTATCTCAAGAACACCAGGTTATCTCAATTTGGCTGAACAAGACCAGAAGTCCTCAGGATACCTGCTGGGGTATGTTCCTCTTATTCAGACAGCAAGAGCTTCTATCTGAGAGCTGTTACCTTTCTTCCAGCCCTGCTTCTTCAACATCCCAAGATGATGCCCTAGCCCACCTCTACCTTTTGACTACACAGAGACCAAGAATAAAGATATGAGAGTCTATCAGGACTCACTGTACAGGAGAACAAGCAGTCATCTTCCTCGCAGACATTGAGAAAGACACCTTGTGACACTAAGCGCTGGTTCATCTGATCGCAAGGGACCCATCAGGGCTACAAGCACCTTTTTTCTAATAGGCTTTGATAACAGAGGGCAATTTTCTGTGTCAGGTCCTGCTTCTTGGGCCACCATAACTGCCAGGGGCTGCTGATGCTGGTTTTTAGCAGGTCACGACCCCCCGTGACGTTATGCCGTGAAACAAGCCCACCTCCAGCTACACAGCAGGGAATGTCCACAGCACCCCACTTCAGAGCCCTTAGAGCCTCGGTGCTGCCACGAAGCCGTGGAAGGTCTCACTGCACAGGCTGGGAAGCTGCACTGCTGCTGTAAAGTGAATAAAATTGGACGAGACACAGCCAGCAGCCAGAGCAACACCACAGGGAGCATCTATAGCACTACAGCATCTTCTGCATCGCCGCCTGGCCATTTGATGGCAGGGTCTGGTAGGACTGCATGGCTCCAGCCTCTGGACCGCCTGCGGGGGGGCACCAGGATCTTTCTGCAGCTTCTCTTTCATGATCTTTGTAGCCATTTGAAATGCTACCAATTGCAATTTTCCCCCCATTTTGCAGCCAGCCCCCCGTCTCCTTCACCTGCCGGTCCTGCGAGGCTCAGCCTTTCACTCCTAGCCCCGCAGTGGGTCAGTGCTATTGAGATCCCGATATAATCAAAGTGTCTCCATTCCTCTGCTGGCTTAGCTGGAAGAGTCAGGTTACCGGCTGCAAACCCTCTATCTCTGATCACTTTAATACCCCTAACCCATGTCATGTCAGACAGAGTCAACATTTGCTCTGGAAAACACTCACGACAGAGAGAGAGCAAAGCCAGCCCAGCCCGCGGCCTCTCCCAGCAACACTTTGAAATTACCCAGGGGTAAAAAAGAAAAAAAAAGAAAAGAGGTGAACAGCTGGGAGTTTTCCAGCATCTCTGGGAGCCCTCCTGACAGATTCTGGTCCCCGGAGTTTCAGGTTACCGGACGGGGGAACCGCTTTTATTACAGGAGGGTCAGCAGGGAATTCTGGCATTTTCAATTACCCGCCTGCAGAAGCAGCCATGATCCAGGGTCAGGATTAACTGCGTGACCCCCCGGCTGAAGACAGAGTGGCAGGGAAACACACCATGATGCTGCAAGGCACCAGCCAGTCCAGAGGCCACGGGGCAGGGTAGCAGATAGGGAGATGTGGGGGGAAAAGTTGCTGACAGAGCATCTGGCAGTGGATGCCTGTGACTGCCCTGCAAACGTGGCAAACAGACTGGGAAAACCTTGGGATAAGTGGGCAAGCTTCTCCCCCACTGCCTCTACCCAGGGACTCAGCCTCACGGGGTGACCAAGCACATGGGAATCACAGAATCACATGGGGTTGAAAGGGACCTCTGGAGATCAACCCCCCTGCCAGAGCAGGTCCACCCAGAGCAGGCTGCCCAGGAACTTGTCCAGGCGGGTGACAGGGTGAATTACGTAGGGAACAGGATCCCCCATGGCACCAGACTGGGGCATTCCTCAGTACAGAGCTCCCAGGAGGTCCCAGGGCTCCTTCTGCACTTCAAGCCCTACACAACACCAGCAGCTCGCTCTGACGAGACTCAAGGGTGATGTTGTGCAGCGGCCAGGATGGTGCTGTGATCAGTCATAGAGCAAGGGCTTCCCCAGCCCTGAAGCCACAGGGCCTGGAGACATCTAGGCTAGGATCCAGGCTCCATCAGTGCCTGATAAACAGCGTTTGAAATGGCAGGAGTACACAGGCCTCCATGCAAGGCTGCAGGCAGGTGAAAGAGGCACTTGGGGTTTAGGTGTCCTCTGTTTCTTAAGCATGGGCAGAGTGGGAAGCCAGGATAACTCACTCTGCACTTCCCCGCACATCTGGATGTCTTGTATCAGTATCTCACCCAAAGGAAGCCTAATCCAAACCAGACCTTCCTTCTGGCCCCAAGGCAACGCAGTCCCACACGGTCCCCAGGAGGTGACTGTCACTGTGCAATGGCCTAGCTGTCTCCAGCCCAGGTCCCATCCCTGACCTCAAGGACCCAGTTCTGCATGCTTTTACTCAGCTCAGAGTCCAAATGTGTCTAGGTACCTAACTGAAAATTGGCTTCATTTTTCACTTCTCCAGGTTTACCTGGCTCTCTCCTGCCATTTAAGCATCACAGGCTTTCATGCCATGGGCCCTCCTGGAGAATGGGTTTGAATGTGGCATGCCTTCTTCCAACATGAGCACTGAAAGCACCTCAGTAAGGAATACCTGGATGAGGAAGGGAGGAAGGGAAGCTTTTCCTGACTTGCTCTCAATGGCAACACTGATGATCCTGCTGTGTACGGGAGGTTGGTCTGGAGACCTCCAGAAGTCCCTCCACCAGCACCTCTGTGTGTGAGACTCTCTCCTGCTAATAGGGTTCACTATTGCTTGAACAATTAAAACATTTGTCCACCCAATTTCTTTCCCAGTGTCCTCCCCTCTGATGGCATGTTCAGAAGCCACGTATTTTTGAAACCAATTATCTCCAGCAGAAGCAGAGGAAAACAATGCATCATCACAGGGATGACAGCACTCTTTAACAAACAATATTTGTCCTCAAAGCAGCAAGAGCCATTGGCCTGGGATGTTCACTGGACTTGCTAGAGTTCTAGAGGACTGGTATTTCACAGCCTGTGAGGTTTTTGTTTCCGAGGTTCCTGGCAAGGTGGCCCAATCAGGCTGGTACCCATGCTGTTTGTGTGTGTTGAGTGTCTGGAAAATTTCCCATCAGGCCCAGCCTCCAGCCCCTTGAGTTTGTAACTACAAACGCTGGAAAATCTTAAAAACACAGCAATGCAGTCCAAAGCTGGTCCTGGCTCCGGCCCCACTTGAATCAACGAAGGCTTTGGTGTAGATTACAGCCTTTAAAGCAGTTCCTAATGCCACAAGCCCAGTAACTTGGCCCGGGCAGACGAAGGCTTTTGGCTGTCTTTATACTCTTTGTCTAATTGAGTTTGCAGCCTTCATTTGCATGCTGCCATCCTGCCCACGGCGGAGGGCAGGACTTTGTTCTCAGCACTGAGAGGAGGTGCTCCAGAGGATCCCAGCATCCCGTCACGCAGCCCGCTGGAGCGCGTTTGGGGTCGCTTGGTGCCAAGGTCGTCCCCACCTCCTGGACTCCTCTCCATGTGGAAACCTCATCTGCTCCAGATCAAGGCAATGCCATCAGCAAAAGGCTGTGGAAAGCAGGAATGCTGGCAGGAGCCAGCCCTCCGTCCCTCCAACTCACCCCCTACATTTTCAATGAAACAGTACTTTCCCAGAAGGTGACAATTAATTGCAACCAAAATTGTTCTTAGGAACATACTGATTTTGAAATTTCAAGTGCAGAAAACTTAGATCAGAGAAATATTTCTTGAAAGAATGACATCTGCTGAAGGGCATTGCCTTGGACCCACTGAGTCTTGCTAATTTGAGACTGAACTTGTTCCCTTGCTCTCTTTCACGGTAGACTCCACCAGGCTGGCCTCCCTCTGTGTGGGGGAGAATTTTGGAAAGATCCGGTTTTTTCCTTGGATATAGCATTTCCTGCCCAGCCCTATCAAGGCAGCAGGTGCCTGCACGCTGCCCAGAGGCAGTGATGAACGCGGAGCGGGCTGCGGTGAGACAGGCATGGTGAGGATCTTCCTGCCTGAACTGAGTCAGACACAGATTTTTCATTTTATACAGAGATAGAGGGGACTGCTAGATCACAGGGACTCTGAGATGGACCAAGGGACAACTGCCCAGCCAAATCATAGAAGCATAGAATCATAGAATGGTGTATTAATTAATTACAAATGTATTAACCCAATTTGCTACAACCATCTATTATGGTCCACACAAATGCACCACGGAACAGCATCACCCCCCAGTGCACGCTCAGCTGTTGGAGCACTGTGACCCTGAAACCAGCCTCCGGTGTGTCTGCAGCCCTGCCTGCCCGCCTCCAGCATCTCCACCTGCCCCAGCACTGGCACCCAGCGCCTCCTGCGCAAGCAAGACAATTAGCACTGTGGGCCGTGTTTGCCAAGTGCCGCAGTGAAGATAAATCACCCCTCCTGAACACGTAAGCAGAAGGTGAGCTCCTGAGCCACCCCATCGGCTCCCAGCACTTGCACACAGCGGGGACAGCGGGACGGAGAGGGGGTGGCGCTGCTTCACCAGCAGGGACTTTCCACCCCATCCATCATGGACGGGCCTTTGTTTTCTGCCCAAAGTCAGCTCCAGATGCTTTGGAACAGGTTTCTGAAGCCCCAGGCAGGTGTGGGAAAAATGATCCTCAACGTCATGGAGTAATTTATGCAAGAGGGAGCCTGGGAGTCAGCAGGCAGAGGAGCTGCAGAGCTGGTCGTGGGTGGAGAAGAGCATCTGCTAGGAAAGCTCTAGCAGCGCAGCCCCTACCCTGCTCCGCCAACATCCCCCCAGCTGCCCGCCGCAGGAGCGGGAAGAGGAGTCCTGAAGAGCCAGCAGCTGGCAAAGCTCCTACCATCTGGGAGCCCTGGCTGCGGACGGCCTCCAGTGAGCAGAGGAGAAGGGACATGGGCATGGCAGGGTCCTCTCACCGCCGGCTGCTGCAAGCTGGGGGGGTGCAGCGAAGGCAACAGGCTAGGCCACCAAGTGAGAGGAGAAAGGCAGCAAATGTCAAGCCTCATCAGTTCTTGGTGGCAGTGGCCCCGTGAATGAGGCAGCCAGGGTGGAAGTAGGAGCTGGGGATGAAGGAAAGAGAAGAAGGGCTGCAGCGCCTGGACGGTTACATACGTGGGTTACTACGGAGGGTTATGTGGGTCTGTGTGGAGGGTAAGGTTTGGCTGTTAATGGTGTGTAAGAGAAGCAGCCATGGGGACGTCAAGGTCTCAAGAGGTTTTGGAGCCTGGGAGCAGGCAAATTGTCACAGAAACACATCCAGTTAAGTCTCCAAGAGGTTTTGGAGCCTGGGAGCAGGCAAATCGTCACAGAAACACATCCAGTTAAGTCTCCAACAGAAGAAACCTGGGATTTATGGGACCTGAGGAACAGTCCTACATAGTTCAGCAGACACAATCCTGCTTGCTTTGTCACAAACGCAAACAGGCTTTGTCCTGGCTCCTCCACGTGGGAGATGGCTCCACAGCTCAGAAAATTTCTGCTTTTCCACCTAAATGTGATCACCAGCCACTCCGTACCATCTGCTCTTGTCCTGCTTTAATAACTCATCTCCCTTTCTGGTGCCTCTCTGTCCCAGCACGTCATTACAAGCAGCAAATAAATCCCCTTCACCAAGGCTGACTTTTTGGTCTCCTGCCTGTAATATGGGCTCTCCTGTGTTCTTCTCACCTTATCAGCCCTTCTCTCTACCTGCTGCAGTTCAGCTCTCTTGAACGTGGGTAACCAGGTGCGTACACAATGACCGTACAAAGCTCCACCCAAGCTTTGTGCAATGGTAGTGGGACTTTGCTATAGCTGGTGAACACACTTTGTTTGATACAGCACAGTCTTCACGTGTTGTTTTTCCACAAGGTTTTATACTGGAGAGTTTTCCTCTTCTCACGGTCTGCCACCAGGTCCTCCTCAGCTGCCTTCCATTGTTGAACTTCACCCTGATTCTGTTATTCCACCTTTCAGTATCTTCCTGGAGGTACCAGAGTCCTCCTCTGTCCTAACATTTGTTTTAGTTTTCTGCACAAGAAATACCCTATCAGATTTTGAAACATCAAGACTATGTCTCATGGACCTCAGTTAGTCACCTCATGCTGCCCCATTTGGGTGGCAGTGGTCTCCCGTGTAGGCAGTTCCTGAACAGCTTTACTAGAAGCTTTCCGAATCAAATGTTTTACTGGTGTCCAGACAGGGAAAGTCTCCTGCATTTCCTCAGAAAATCAGTGATCTCAATGGAAAAAAAAGCAAGAACAAGCTACACAGACTCGTGTACAAGGACTTGATGTCTCTTGATGTCTCAAGTCAAGACTGGCTGCCCTTCTGAAAGATGCTTTAGCCAAAGACAGGACTGAATGTGAGGATAGATATGCAGGCTGATTTAAAACATCTCTTGTCTTGAACCTTTGAAACGCAGTATAACAAAGAGCAATGGCCATAAATCATAGCTTGGGAGGTTCAGGTTGGATATCAGGAAAAGTTCCCTCACCAGAGTGGTGGTACAGCTCTGGGACAAGTCACTGCAAACGTAGGGACGTCTCTGCCTTTGGGAATTACCAATAATTATTTATCCACAGCCAGGGCTGCCCTGATGTACTGCGGGCAGCAGTCCTGCTGTAGGTGGGAGGTTGGGTGAGAGATCAAAGATGCTGGGATGCTACAATCTCCTGCCTTTTATTTTTATACTGGATGGCAACAAGAAATAGACATTCATAGTTTATAAGGTCTGGAAAGCTCATTCCAACCCTTCAAGGTGATTTCTGTACACACTTTCCCAGGTTTTTGTTTCACAGACAAGTAATTCCTGACTGCAGCCAGCTCAGGGCAAGGCTGAGAGCAGCAGAAGAGAGAACAGGAGATGCCATGACTCCCTGCTTGTGTCCACAGGAGCGCGGGCCACTGCTGTGCATCCCTCTGAAGGAAGAAGCCAGCCAGATCTTCTTGATCCAAAATGAAAGTGAGAAGATAAAAGCAGGAGTCCATGTGCCCCAGGCCATACAGTTCTCCTCTCTCTACCTAGCCTGCAGCATTACTAATGTGACGAGCAAACAGCAACCTGGATGGCTGAAGTGCCAGTCCCTTCCAACCTCATACCTTCACCTTGTCTGCTGTCCCAGCTCCACCCTGCTCCCTCCTCACCCTTCCTCCCCTCACCCCTCCATGCTCCCTGCTGCACTTGGCAGTAAAGCTCATGGACCTTGGCTGCAAGGGATTATTTTTTTTTGGTTGAAGATGAGGGGAAAATCTTCCCTCCTGATGCCTCACACTTCACAGAATCACAGAATATTCATGGTTGGAAGGGACCTTTGAGATCATCGAGTCCAACCACGAAAAAAAAACAAAACAAAACAAAAGAAAGAAAGAAACAAACAAAAAACCAACCCACCACCAAAACCAGAAAACCACCCCACACCCACCCACAGACAGACACAACCCAACAATCCCGGCCACCAGAGCATGCCCTGAAGTGCCACATTACACATTTCTTAGATACCTCCAGGGATGGTGACTCTACCACCTCCCTGGGCAGGCTGTTCCAGTGCCTGACCACCCTCTCAGGAAAGGAATTCTTCCCTCAGCCTCCTCTTCTCCAAACTAAACATGCCTAGTTCCCTCAGCCTCTCCTCGTATGACTTGTTCTCCAGACCCCTCACCAGCTTGGTGGCTCTCCTCTGGCCACCCTCCAGCAGCTCAATGTCCTTCTTGTAGTGAGGGGCCCAGAACTGAACACAGCCCTCGAGGTGAGGCCCCACCAGTGCCCAGTCCAGAGGCACCATCACTGCCCTACTTCCCAGGATCTGTCTGGCCTGCACTTCATTACTCATGGGGAAACTTCCCAGACTTTGATAAGGAGCAGCCCAGCCTCAGTCCAGCCACAGGACATTCACAGACAAGCAGAGCCATGGCCCACGTGCTTGCTTTGGACCATTGAAGCATTCAGCTGTCCTTGAGTTCACGGGCACCTCTGAGTCTTGTCAGTACCACCCTGTCCAAAAGACACTGCCTGGCTGGGATGGAAGCGTCTGGGCTGTGACAGCCACCGCGAAGCAGGATTTCAAACCCTAATGATGTCTGGCATCAGCCTGGTGCGCAGGTGTGAGCTGCACATCTTCCCAGCCAAAGGACCCATGTCACAACATACTGCTGTAAAATGCTACCCAAAATAATAATGCAAATAATCCTAACAAGTTATTTGGATCCATAGAGAGGGAGAAATTGTGCCAGTAAACTCTGCCGCTGCGAATGCTGCTCTTGATGGGTTTATGAGGAGAGTGTACCAATTTCCTGGGTCACACACTAGCTGGTACTCACACTGCATTAGCTGGTTATGGCTCTTTTTGGCTCTGTTTGCAGCCAAGAGCCTCTGACATCAGAGTTAATCCCCCCCCCTTCTTATGCTGTGTGACACAAGAGCCACTCACAAAGGCACACATTCCCAAAAATCTGGATTTTCTCTTTCCCCCATCACTGGGAGGTCTTGAATTTATCTCTGGATACTCCGGAGACCAGGGCTTCTTCCTCCCTTCTCAGATCAGAGAATCCAGTCTGTTACCAAGAGGTGCTCCTCCCATGTGCTATTTGTCATCCCTGCCAAGGAGCCCTTTCCCTCTGCGACTTTCCCTCAGCCTGCCCACGGTGCAGATGGAGCCTGCGAGTCCTTACAGCACCAAGACTCCCCACCCTCCCCAAAAAATGGCCACAAATTAGCAAGCAGGGGCTGTGCGTTGTCACCAGCAAGAGGGTTGATGTCTGGCATGGCTTTCAATTAGTCAGGTGTCATTATCCCAAGCACTGGGCCACGCTCAGCTCCTTGACCCCTGGCTTCCCTCCTGCCGCCTTCCCTCTTGGGATGCTGGCATGGCTCTCACCCGCCCTCCTGGCACAGGTCTTTTGTTCTGGCATGGCTGAGTAAAGGATTTTGGTGGCACCCAGTCTCTGCGCAGTGGGCTTGTTTGCTTTTGGTCCCTTAGGACAGGAACAGTTGTGTCAGATTGCAAGCTCTGGATGTCCATCCTTGGAGAGCTGCTGAGCTTTGGGGGAGAGGTGCAGGGTGCGATAGGCAGGCAAGCGGAGGGTGAGTTGGGCAATGTACAGCATGGATCTGGAGGTCAAGAAGCAGTCTGCTGAGAAAAGCAGAGAGAAAACACAACCTGGCCTCAAAGGTGACAGAAAATATTTCCTAGGAAGGCTGTGGGGATCATGCAGGGTTTGCTGGAAGGGATAATTTCAAGTTGGCTGAAGACTGACCAGGGAGCAAGGAGGTGGTGGGAAGGGGATGTTTATTTCAAGCTCTTTTTATTTTTATTCTGCTGGTCCTGGTCTTTCTAATTTTCTATACTTTGAAAAGGGAAGCATCATTTCTCCTCTTCTAACAAAACCTGCCTTTCTGGAGGTTAAATACCTTTGGTCTTTTTAGGACACACTGCAAGAGAAAGGTCTGGGACACCGCCTCCGAGCACGGGCTGGCACTGGCCTTCTCACACACTCTCAACCAACCTTCTCCTAAGGAGAGAGGTGGCCTGTCCCCCGGGGCTCCTCTCTGCACCGTGGTGTCTGATCGCTTTGTTGGTGGGACTGAAAAGATGACAACATTACAGTGAAATGCAAAGGGTAAACCTGGGGGTTTGTTGTGGTTTGGGCTGGGCCAAACCAGGACAGTTGTCTAAGGCCAGCTAACACAACCTCAGCCTGGCCAACACAGGACATGAGGCCACGCGGCCAGGAGGAACAGCAAAGGACCCAGCCAAGGATGACCGACACATGGAGAGAGTTGGGCTGGCTGAGCCTGCTACTGACACTAGGAGCGAATTCCATCGTAGCTATAACTGCTCAGAGCACAGTTTAAAAAGGGTGGAAACACTCTTCCCAGCAGGGGTAGGTGACACAACAAGGGGCCCGAGCCATAAATCAGGTTGAAAATCATGAAAAGCCTCTTCCCTGGGAGGGTGACGTAGTCCTGGGACAGGTTAGCAGAGAGGTGGAGTTTTCCCAGACTCAGTTACAAAAAAACACAGCCTCCTAACCTGCTCTTGGTGATGGTCCTGCTGCAAACAGGGGGGTGAATCAGAGACCCCAGATGACCCTCCCACAAACCCCGACGGGATCCCATTGCCCAAAGCAGGCACGGCAGCATGACTTGGTAGAAGTAGCTCTTGTCAAACTGTCTTGATTTTTTTCCTGAACTCCGGAGTTTAGCAGAGTCCACAGACCTAAAGTGTGTGAGGCACTGGGCTCAGCACCAGCATCACCTGCAACACACGAAATTAGTTTTACACAAGACTGGCACCCAATGGGGACTCACACTGTCTCTGGCACAGTGGAGGCAGCATCTCTCCTTAAAATTATTAGAGATCGGGGAGATGACATAAAAACCTTGCTGACAAACCATTCATAAAGTGCCCAAACTGGCAGTGTTGGGAATGACCACTTCTCTGCAGAGCAATGACCATGGCTTGATGGCTGAGCCCATGAAAACAATTATAAGGTTATGTTTGGGTCTGAAAATGAAAATGCAGGTCTTGCTCGCAGAACGGGAGATTGCATCCAGGGAAGCAGCAGCTGAAGGTACCAAGACAGAAGCCACCAGGGAGGTAAGAGCTGCCCGCGTGGCTGGAGGTAGCACTTTACACCTTGGATGTGTCAAAGGGACAGTGAGACCAGCAAGAAAAGTATTTTATCTGCTACTGGATACAATATCTAGTTTAAAAAATTATGATGAAGAATATAAAGGTTTCCACAAAGAGCTGGTTTCCACATTCTGGAAAGCCATCTTATAGCAAGAAAGGATGGTTCAGCTTGGTCTAATCTGCCTCTTATTTTAACTTGAGAGAAGCCACCTACTGCCTGTGCCTACGTGAGGAGAAATATCCTACTACAACAGCACACCTGACGTAAAGGCGAATGTTAGAAATCCAGACCTCCTTGGAGAGGGGTATAACAGCAATGACCACAGCCATCTTTCTCTGGGAGAACAAGAAGGTGAACGGTGCGTCACCTTCTTTGATCTCAAGTTTTCCTTTTGGGATGACTGTCACCATACCATCACGCTCCCCAGTGCCACTCCTCTGGCCGTACTCAGGGATCATTTTCTCACTCTCTCATGGCAGCTTTTGCCTGGGATGCTGAAGAATTTATGACACCTGAAGGTTAGAGATGCTGCTGGTGATGTGTCATCTCCCCTCAGTCCCGAAAGCACCAAGCACAGGTGGTCCCCCAGCAGTGGTCCATTTATCCCTGGGTGAACCAGGGTGATTCTGCCTTGCTTTCTTTGGGGCTGGCAGTCCCCAAAGGCCAGTGGAGCAGGCGCTTTGCAGGGAGGCCATTGTCCAGCTGCAGCAGAAGCACAACTCCATCACTTATTGGGTCCGTGCTCTGCCCGAGAAGGAGCCCCAGGTGGCTACTCAGCCCAGGGCAAAGGCAGAGGGAGGCTGCCATTGCTGGTTCTCTGGGATCATCCCTCCCCTTTCTCTGCACATCCTCCTCTCCCTGCAACACCCTCCATTCTCCTGTCCCAGCCCTGCCTTTGTGTCTGCAGCTTCTGTTACCAACTGCTAATGATCTACATCAAGGCTGCCAGGCGGTGCAAGTGTAAGCAGAAGAATTCAGAGCCTCTAATTACAGAGGAATTAGCAAGCAGACAGTTACTGTTTAGTGCTAATGAATAGATACATTAAGAGAGACATCACACAGGCTGCGAAGTGTGAGCCCTGATAATAAAGGAGTGTCAAACAAGGAAAACACAAGGAGGAGGATCCAGGGGACTGAAAAGGATTCGCCTGCACCTCATCTTCCTGGCTTTGCTAGGGTGGAAGTAGCCACAGACAGTACATGAAGGTAACAGTAGGGCCTGGTGACATGAAGGTCACATGAAGGTGACAGTAGGGCCTGGAAAACAAATCATATGAAGAGTGGTTGAAGGAGCTGGGACTGTTTAGTATGAGGAAGAGGAGGCTGAGGGGAGACCTCATCACTCTCTACAACTACTTGAAAGGACACTGTAGAGAAGTTGGTGCTGGTCTCTTCTCGCAGGTAATTAATGACAGAACGAGAGGGAATGGCTTCAAGCTCCAGCAGGGTGGGTTTAGACTGAACATTAGGAAAGAATTTTTCACAGAAAGAGTGGTCGGGCATTGGAATAGGCTGCCCAGGGAGGTGGTTGAGTCACCATCCCTGGATGTGTTTAAGAGCCGTTTAGATGTGGTGTTGGGGGATTTGGTATAGGGGAGAACTTTGTAGAGTAGGGTAGATGGTTGGACTGGATGATCCCAAGGGTCTCTTCCAACCTAGACGATTCTATGATTCTATAATTCTGTGTAACAAGCACACCATATAACTGCAAAGTGCAAAATCCAAGTGCTAAATAACTCATCTACAGCACGGGACGATGCTGGGGGTGTGCAGAGCCCCTTCCCAGCTCCAGGAAGCACCGTGCCCACCTCGCCTCTGTCAGCCATCTCTGTAAAGGAAGCTGCAATGGGTCACCGTCCCAGCGCAGGTCCTCTCTCTTCATCCCGTGCAGATGTGTTCCTGCTCACGGTCAAGCCACGGTTGCACTCTATCCTAAATCTACCTTCAAGGCTTCTGATATGGTACTGAAAAACACTGTGACCCCATGGCTCCTGAGCTCACTTAAGATCAGAGGTCACTCTGCTGGTTCATGTGCGATCCAGACATTTTTTCAGGTTACCTGTGTCTCCGTGCCCTGCATCCCCAACGAGGTGATGCCCACCTGCACCACCGCTGCTTCACCTGAGACCAAACACCTCCTGTACCCTGCAGCCAGCACACACCAGAGTCTCCAGGCAATTCAGTGGAAATGCAATCATCCACGACTGCCAAATTCAGTCTTGAAGGTCATGTAGTGTCCAGGGCAGCCTGGGGCATGTTCACACAACCCCACACATTTGCTGCAGTGCTCAGAGGGACCGCAGAAACTCGTTTGCTCCCACACACGCTTGTACCTTACTGGCATGCTTCCACCATGCAATCGGATTAAGTCAGGCCCCAGTCTGTGCTCCAGCTCCAGATGGCTTCCAGGTGGGCTGAGGAGAGCAGCCCCTGGCCAGCAGCTCCACGGGGCCCACTGCCACCAGCACGGCTGCTGCCCAGGTGCTGCTGGTAGATCTCCCAGGAGCAGCACAGCACTGCCAGCCACCCTGGCACATCCCTTCCCCAGGCAAAACCACCCTGCACAGGGGGAGCATAGCAAAACCCTGGCCAACACAGAGCTGGAGAAGCCGAATGAAACCCTTCCAGCTCTGCTGCTTGGTCTTGTTCACCAAGGTGACTCTGCAGTGGCAACAGGACCTGGAGAAGATTTCCAGGTGGTCATCCCGTACATCCACCTCCCAGCCCCTCTTCTGTGTGGCGTTCCTTTGCTTTCACAGCCTGTCCTGGTTTTCTTTGCAGTCAGAGCAGAGATTACCGCTTGTGTCAAAATGCTGGAGCTAATCTCGCCTTCCCTCCTCGGGAAGCAGTAGCAGGGGCTGCAGTGAGGCTGCCAGCAGCGGTGAGTGCTGCTGCTGTGTCTGCAACACACTGACTGTGTGTGCGACTGACGCTCCGAGGCAACAACATCAGAAACAGTCGCCAGCCAAGTGCTGGAGAGGGATGCTGAGACAGCAGGGGACCGTGACATGAACTGTTCTGCTGCGGTGACAGGGAGGGCAGCTCTGCCTTGAGGCACACTCCATCTTTTCACCAAAATAAGGGATATTTTTCACACCCAAGGCTTGGGATTCACCCAGGAACTGCCAGGCCCACGCGCCTTGGTCATCACCAGCGTTACAGAGCAAGTGACACAATGCCACATATCACCCCACCTCCCCTCCCCTTCAAGCCCTGCTCACCCCACAGGGTTTCACCCAGCAGCTTTTGACCAGGAGGTCTCTGCCCACCACCTCCCTGTCCTGGAGAGATCGGCTGGGAGAGACAGGTCTGCATCTTACCAGCCTGGTTGGTGGTGATGTTCACTGATGCAAACTGCGGGGAGAAGGGGCTCTGGTCGGTGACGCCGTTCACCGCCTGGATCTCAAAGGTGTACTGGGTGTGGGCCAACAGGTCGCTGATGTAGATGCGGGGCTCTGTCAAGCCCAGCTGGCGGGGGGCAAACTGCACGTTGTCCCCACAGCGTGTGCACGCCCCGCGGCCAGAGCCGCAGCTCTTGCAGATGATGTTGTACACCAGGTCCTCCCGGCCCCCTGAGTCCCGCGGCGGGGTCCACTCCAGCATCAGCGAGGTCTCGTTCACGCTGGAGATGACGGCCTGGGGGGCAGACGGGATGGCTATAAAGGGAAAAGACAGAAAGGTGTAAGAGCTAGAGCCCTGTTCATCACTACAGGACCAGCTGCACCCCATCCTTTCCCCATCCCTGGACAGGACTCTGCTGCAGGCACACACGGAGCCGGGTGTCTCTTGGTGTCAGGGATGTGTGGAGCAAGCGGGACAGCCAAAGGCAGGAGCATGACCAAAACCCGTCCTCTTAACCCAGGCTCATCTGATTACACGGCATCCCTGGCAAAATTCACTAGTTATTTTCTGTAGCATTTCTGATTCCTGCCCTTTGCACTAATTTCCCGCATGTCCCCACGCAGCTCTTCTTGTCTGGGTACAGCCCCAGAGCGAAGCCATCCCAGCGCCCAGAACAGCACAGAGCAACCCCAATTTCTGTCCTCTTTGCATGTGCAAAGATTTGCAAGTGCAGACTGGCCCAGGGTAAGAAAGACCCATGCCTGCAAGGACGAGGTGCTCTGAGCCCTCCAGCTTCCTCCGAAATCCCACGGAGGCAGACGCCTTAGTTAAGCATCCCTCAGTGCTCTAACTGATGCACGTCTCCTTTCCCAGCCACACACGGTCCCTCCCCAGTTGCCCAGAGCCACACATACTGGTGCATGGCATGTCGACAGGATCAGCATCTGCCCGGTAATATCCGTTTCGGCACACGCAGTTAGTGGCCCCTTCTGAAGTTGTCCGGCTGTTAATTGGGCAGTGGACGCATCCTTCATCCCCTTGGCTGGCCTTGAACGTCCCCGATGGGCAGCCTGGAAGAGAACCAAGAGCAGCAGTAAGCAGTGAGGACAGGGGCTGGTGGGGGCGCCCGGAGCCTGGCAGCGCTGCCAGAAAACACGCCAAAACCTGACAATTTGAAGTAAACAAAGTGGAGAAGGAGCAGCTGGTTTGGAGGCTCTGGGGAGGCCGGCGCTGCTGCTCAGGCTGCCTGCGGAAATGGGGTCCCCGCGCAGACGTGTCTCTCCCTTCGTCCCCAACCACGAGTGCAGAACAGGGTCCACTCAGGGAGCCTTACAACTGAAAAGGGGATTTTAGCCACTGGCATGTAAGGAGCAGCTGTACCAACTCAGACCAAAGGTCCTCGGTCACCAGGGTCCTCTCCTCAACAGCGGCCACCCGAGGAGCAGGGCACGGGCCAGGCACAAGCATCGCCCACAGGACCTTCCCACCCTCCAACAAGTTACAGCCTGGGGAGTTTCTGAGAGGCAGGCTCTTTGCATTTAACATCCCTCGTGGGATGTTTCTTCCACTAAGTTACTCAGGCATTTTTTTATTCCATGCAAATGTTTTGCATCCATTTTTTCCTGCAGCAGAGCCCCGAGGTGTAACTGCACATGGCATGAAGAAACTGCCACCCTCTGCTTTGATGCTGCCAGTGGCCATTTCACTTGACGCACTCTCACGCTTGCCCTGGCAACGAACACTCAGTTGCCATCCTCCTCCTCCACAAACCTTGCACAAACCTCTGTCATGCCCCAAGCAAGCTGCGTTAACAACATTCACTATTTTATTCTCTACTCTTGTCCCATAATTAGCAATGTCCAAATTAATTTTTAACCACTAATGTACCAACTGGATTACCTATTATAGCCCCAAGGTCTCATTTCTGAGAGACATCAGGCCAATTCACAGCCTCTCTCTGCGCACGTGTGTGTGACGCTGGGGTTGTTTTCTCCGATTTCCACCACCTCATGGCTACTGAATTCCATTTGTCTTTCCCTTCCCTGGTCACGCCATCTCATACAGTCCTTCTGCAACTCTCCACAGCCAGGCCTTGTCTTCCCTACTCAGTATCAACAAGAAAGTTGTTCCTTCTGCCAGAACTGGCAGCAGCATGCTGGGGTCTGCTGGGGCTCAGACCTCTAAGCCACTCACAGCTGAAGAAGATCACAGAATCACAGACCCACAGAATTGTCAGAGTTGGAAGGAACCTCTAGAGATCATCCAGTCCAACTCCCCTGCCAAAGCAGGGCTGCCCAGAGCACAGCACTCAGGA